>KZ538040.1:8995-80354 GCA_000934665.2 Catajapyx aquilonaris | reverse complement strand
ACCTGCGTTTTGAGCCAACCCTTGTATTAAATCACGGCCCATACGCCACACCAAAGAAATAAACATTTGTCAAAATCAATAGACTCTTTCCAGCACGCCCCTCACATTTTGTAAGAAAAGGGTCGGCATGTCTGACCACTCCATTGACCTCCTTTCGTCCTTACCCTTCACACCTGAATTCACCGGAGTCCATAAAGGACCCAGCCCGAAAAGAAGGGTCTCCGCCCCTTCCCCCCCGGTTCCTTTTTGCCAAAAAGCCCAGCACTTGAAGACAGGCTAGAAAGAAATATCGACTCCGACAGCTCGGAAACAGCCTGGGAAATAATCTGTACCAGATCAATTTTGAACCCTCCCAAAATGGGGACCCTAGAGAGAGGGGTCCAAATGGTTCATTTAGAGGTGACAAACATTTTTTTTTGTATAGGCCTATAATAAATCGTAGCGGTCTCTATTTGCATACGGAAAGTTTACACAGCAGATCGATTTTGTCAACAAGAGCTGTGAACTTCGCCGCAATTGCACTTTTTTTTTGGAAGCAGAAATTCGATTTGGGTTTTAAAAAATATCGGGGATGTGTTTGCTGTAGTTTGCTAGGGGAAATTCCTAGTGCTTTTGAAGCTCGGAAGCTTGCAGATGCGGAACATCATACATCAAGCCTAGGCACACTCTATCCTTAGATCCCCGCATTCTCTGTTTGTGTTTCCAAAAAGCCTTTTCCCCTACCCCAGCAGTAGCAGGCAGCAGCAGGCATAGCTACAACATGGCCTAAACCATTTGACATTTTCTGAGTCGCTTTGCAAAGTGCAAAGAGCTTTTGGCATAGTCAGAGACAGAGAGAGAACCGAATCGGAGATGGAATCGGAAACTGCGGGCTTGCTAATCCTATGTTGAAACTAGATTGTTCCAAAAAAAAAAAAAACCGACACACAAAAGGTTGGACCTACATCTTCACATTTTTGGGAGGGAAGTTTCCCTGAAAGGCCCGCACTCTTTTGCTCTTTTGTAAAGGGCATGCCGCTTCCCCCCTTTTTACTAATGGAAGAAGGCGATTACCGGCAGACGGCACGAACCCAATGGAGACAAATGCACCTTCCCCCAAAAAAAGTTGGCCCACACAATGATGCATCACATGTGTGACTGTATCCAACTCCACACACGAATAGTTGCATCAACATAGTCTCTGAAACATTGCCCTGATCCAACTAGGATTCACTCGAATTAGCCTTACTTTGTACCCACCAAAACCTAGTCAAAATTGGATAGCCCAACTTTTTTTTTTTTTGTAAACTCTCTCTCTCTCTCTCCACATCAGATATCCCATTTGGAACCGTAAGCTCTCCCTAGTGTAATCCTACATGAAGCTATGGTGCATTGGCTCTCTGCCGGTACCACCGGTACCGATCCCTCGAGTTTTCTGGCAACAGGTTATACAAACCCCCCCTTGTATGTACAGCCCCCCCTCCAATGACTTGCACTCATTGGAAATTCCCTTTTCGACTCGCGTTTATTTCGACGGTTCTCTGTACTCGCATAAGCTGCGTTGCGCTTTGCAAGTTCTCTATTGAAGGTGGAAGAACATGTTGATTATTCCCTCCAGCAACCAGCTTGTTGATCCAGGTCTATTATTAATTATTTTTACACATTATTAACTTACATTGCATTTTTTACATTAATGATTTACCAGCTGTATATGGCAGTTCATTGCTCTTTTACATTTTTTAATAATTTTAGAATTTAATTATTACATTACTGCCTTTGCATTATTTTGATTTCAAGGCTTATTAAATTAATATACGTATAGATATTTATTTCATGTACTTATTTGTCGATAATTTCACTTCACTTTATTTTATTTGTTAATGTGTAATTTATTAGACCTTATTGCTTTTACGCTTATTTTTACTCTTTATGTAGAGTTTGTAGACTAATATTTTATTTTATTCGATGTTTATTATTTTATTATGTGTATAACATTATCACTAGTTAGGTTTAATTTGAATATTTACTTAATACTTTTAATAATTCCTTTCCATACGTTCCTATTTGATATTACATTTTTCAAGATTACTGTACATTTTCTAATAATTCAATTTTTTTCTAATATTACTTTAAATTGTTGATTCATTTTAAAATGGTTTCCGTGTTACATCCTGATTAATTTGGGGGGGGGGGACTTGAGGCAGTAGGAGACCCTGTGCGGTATGTATACACACACTCTCACAGTTCGGGTGCTGGTTTGTGTGTGCTTCTCGACTTGTAAGGGAAAATACTACCCCTTTTAGTCTTTATCTCCATCATCGCACGCTCGCCTGACTTCTCCACGTGTATAATCAGGGGCCTCATTTACATCGCGATCAAATCAGCTCGGCCAGGAAATTGTGGGCTCTAAAACATAGGCTCCCAGGAAATATAGCGATTGGTCAACATTAATGTTTTTGTACGATAGGAGGGGGGGGGGGGGATATAAGAAGAAAGAATCGTTTATTCGGTTTTGTCGAAAATTGCTCCTCCAGTCAGCCCCCTCCTTATATTTTTTCAGATTTTGAAATGTCTTACACAATTCCGGTCTGGAGCAGATGACTGCTATCAATGGACTGGATCATTTTCGGGGGCAATGGGAGGGGTTACTGTACATGAAACGCTCCCAGTGAAGTCATAACCAGATGATTTATGCCAGGCAACTGCAAACCAATAAAGTCCAGGCCTCCCCCCCCCCCTCCCTTTCACTTGAATCACGTCAAGGTTTATTGATAATTACGTTGGGTGAAATCAGCACGACTTATCTTGCCTCCTTCTTTTTCTGCATAAATCAAGCTGAATGTTAGGTTTCCCTCCAATACCATAACTCAAGAAACAAGTCATTTTCTAGCAGGATACTTGTCGTGTATTGCGGAGTATAAATTTGTGCAAATTTTTTTGAGTACCCTTCAAAATGGTCGTCAAAAGTCGGCCAGTACCAATTATACCCGACAGAAATATGTAGTCACGCAATGATTACTATTGATTCACTGTCATCCTGCTCAAGTACATAATTTTGCATTAAACATTATTATGCTATTTTCTCATTGGAAGTTGTATATTTTATTTGAGTATTTTTATATGACATAATATTATTGTGATTGTAATTTTTACTGTATTCCAATTGTAGTTAGCCTACATTGTAATTGCAATTTTGACTGTAATTTTAATTTGATTATAATTGTAATTTTACCGTACATATTTCTATACATTTGAAAATTATTATTTGATTCCTTAATAATAGATTGTACTACTTTGTACTATTCGATCAACTATATTTTTATCGCGGTATTTTTTTAAAATCAGGCTAAACGTTTCATTTGCCATATCACTTTTTATTGTAGTGCAGTACTGTACAGCCGTTATGGCCTGAAGCATGATAAAAACCGAGGTGAAAGTATATAAAAAAATATTGGAATGACTGTACCTGCTAATTAGGACGTTTACACGCTCCGAGGCATCATTAAAATTCTTTTATTTCCATTATATAATTTCGTGCAGGTGCAACACCCGACAGGAATGACAGCCGAAATTAAATCATTTGGCCCCGAACCAGTCTCATCAACAATAATGTCGTGAAAGTACAGTGCAAGGGAGAGTACTCCATTTCCATAACAATAACACAGGGGCACCGAAGCTGTCCCTCTTCAAGCCTCTCGGGTTTTGTACCTACTAATGAGGAGGCGTACGGTTCGCCGCATTGTCATCGCTCCTAAGACTGTACGTTGTCACCAACATTACGAGACTCACGTAAGCAGCACCGTCAATATTATTATGAGACACCCACAAAATTTTGTAAGTAAACGTCTCATTGTGACGTACAATATTGGTCCAATAAGCTTCGATGTTACCGGATGTTACGTCTACATTTTAAGCATGACAAAGAAACGCTTGGTGTGCAACGTCTACAGCAGTTAAAACATTGCCATGTGACACTTATTTTAGACGTAGAGTCGACATTTCTGCCTATTAAGGATGCGAACGAAAGTTATGAAACACACTGTACAGGACACATCACTTCTTGAACCCTGCCTGCGCAAAAACTACTTGCCAAACACAAGGCGTCTCGACTCCCGCGACACTTTCTCCCCCCTTTCACCACTTATTGTCACCCTGCAGCCGTCTTACACCCTCCCCAGCACCTTGACAAACTCCAAGTCATCCGGAGCCCTCTCCAAATGCCCTTGTCTCCCCCTAAGAAAAGGGCATCTACTCTTCTTGTAGGGAGCCCCATCAAAAACGCTTCTTGCCGCCATGCTCCGGCAGACATCTTGGACCTACTCTACTCTTCGCTCTCTAGTGTTTGTCCTCCGATCTTGTCGCAGTCGTCAACAGCTAAAGCCTCCAGGCTGGACCAATATTTGTTCTCCTGCAAGTTTTCCTTCCAGAGGAGAAACTTTACTGCAATTTCTCTCTTTTTCGTTGGCAGCCCGGTATATACACGGAGGAATACGCTGACAGTATACACCGGTACCCCTCTCTTAAAAAATGGGCTTCCCCTCAGGAGACCTTTTGACGCGAATGTATTGTTCCTTCCGCTTCCAAGTGTTATGAATATATACACCGGGTGTTCCGCAATAATACAGACAGTGCTTCAGATAGATTAACGGCATTAAGCAACGAATTGTGACTGACACAGCCTTACGACACTTTCATCGCCTCCCGGACATTATTTACATTTTGAACCCCCGTTACGAGACCCTCCAGATTTTATGCAAAAACTCGAGATCCGGACTATTCGCCCCGCCGTTTCGCCTCCGTACTTTTAGCCCCGGAGTATTCGCCCCCATGACATATTCCACTTTGAAGCATTCGGCTGGGCATTTCTAGAGAAGTGACCTGGCCTTGTGTGTATAGCCTGGCAACGGCCCCACAAATTTAATTGGAAAATGCAAGTTGGGATGCACATATTCCAGGATACACTGTTAAAAGCTCATTATCCGGATCATGAAGCTGCTCAGACCACATAAAGTGATCATCTGGTGCCTACGAATTCACTCTAGAACTATACAAGTATTGTTAGTGAACACCCTGTATATTGTTGTGGGGGAGGTTAGGCTGTTAAGGGGGGAATGCAGGTGAAAATTGAATTGGATGCCCTGGGTGCCAACATTTTCTGGCTGTCAACTCTCCCCGCTTGGGAAAAACTTTTTCTTGACTTAACTGTGCAGCAGGTCGTCCAAAAAACGAGACATAAATTATAGCTGCTCAAGCAAAGCAAGGCCCTCTTGATATAATTACTGGGGGGGGGGGGGGCAGTAATTTGAAAACCTGCTGCTCTAATTCCGGGGGCCCCCAGCTTTTTCTATTAAATATTTAACCGGCAGCACTCCAGGAAGCAGCAACAGAAGCAGCAAACACAAGAGGAAATTTTTTTTCCCTAAATAATAACCCAAAAACAATGCCAGGCGTATATATACACATTTCATAACGTTGTGTCGCCACAGTGACAACATGGCGCGACGACATCTAAGGCGTGAATGTGTGTCTAATTATATTTATAGCTGTTCAAAAATAAAACCCGTTTCTTTAGACGCATACAATTTAAATTCCCGTGCGATGACCTACACTCCTATACAATACCAAGTAATAACAAGTATGGACTAACTTATCTACTAATATAACTAATAAACTAAAATGTCTACAATAATCAGCTAAATATAGCTAATAAAATTAATTAACAAAATCAAATAGAAATAACTTAAATTGAGCCTAAGCCTTATGGGGTAATAAATTCCTACTACTAATGATGATTACTATTATTAATATTAAAATTACTATTATTATTAGTCATTATTATTAAATTGTGGTTATGCTTCCATTTGGTTCTAATCTAATTGCATATAAATGCAAAAAAAGTAATGTCATATGCAGCTTTAGAAATCGCTCTATATTATGCAAGCACACAGAATGATTAAATTTTTTTTCAATAATTTGGGAGGATATTACAACACGCTACCTGCTGTTCAATTATTCTAATTACCTATTAATTATAACCCATTTAGCCGTAAAGCGAATGTTGCAGACGTACCGCGGACCCCGGCAACACCCGAAACATTTCATAACGTCGTGTCACCATTACCATATCGGCGACAAACTGCGCTGTTCAATTATGCTTATTGGTAACGCCGGATCGCACTCGACACATCGCGATTTGTATCCAAACTATTTTACTCCCCCCCCCCAAAAAAAAATTGATATGAAAATTTCAAAACGCCCTAAACTGGCGTCATGTAACATTATGAAATTGCCTTGTAAATGGTATGCATTAGTTCCAGATCGGCAGATTTTTCATATCATGTCCCATGTTATGGAATTATTATTTTTGTCGGGACATAGCTGTGCCTGGATAAATGTGTTGTTTTTTCTTCTGTGGGAAATAACATTGGAGAAGAAACACGGAAGAGTGTTGCAGAAAACTGGGCTCCTGCACGCACCCAGCTATACCGGTACGATCAACTCCGAAGTAGATGATGTGTTTACCTCCCAAGAAAAATCCTCGCTCTTGTAACATGAGGGGGCGCACGATATTTCCCTTCAGATTGTAATTATATTGGAGATGGTCCTACGAACTGGGTTATTTTCCTGGGAACTCTGACACCTGAGTTACGGTTTTTTTTGCTACACCCCCCCCCCTCTTTTGTGGGAGGTGATTCCCTTCGCTGAAAGTAAAGGGGAATGGCGTGCAAAATTGCGCTATCTGCCATTTGGCCTGCACAGCATTTGTTCCCAAGCTGCAGATTCCCTCTCTGCTGGTTTATTGCTTGGACACTACGGCCTGCTTATTAACTGTCCGATGGAGCCCAGGGAAAGTAAGAAATAAATTGTTGCCACTGCTCATGCGCGAAACCAGACAATAATCAACCAGTCCAAACGTGCAGGAAATTTAATAACGATGACTCGAAATAAATGAAAACAAATAAAAATAAAATTAAGTGTAACACATAATATACATAAAATATAAATACGAATACCCAAAGTATATACTAATATTAAAAATAAATATTACAATAGACATCAAAAATATTAAATAAATAACTATGAAAATAAATAAAAATAAAATTACTAAGGTAATATAGTAGAATCATTAAAATACCAATTTTAAAATAATGCCTATAATATTAAAATAATATATAAATTACTATAAATGTACATCAAAATAGTAAAATAAATAACTATGAAAACAAGATAAGTAACTATGAAAATAAATAAAATAATTTTATTATTAGAGTAAATATAATCATGAAAATACCTATTATTAAAATAAAAATGCCAATATTAAAATAAAATTTAAATAAAATGTAGCCTACACTGCTATATTATAATACGAGTACGTACAATAAATAATACAAGTACAATAGTGTGTATATAAGTATGAATATAGCAATATAAGATTAAAATTAAAATTAAACAGAGGAATAAATAAAAAACAAACTAAATGAGCAAAGTTAATGACATGAACTTAAAATAAACAAGAATGAGATATTTATTCTTATTTATTTATTCATTTCTTTTCGCAATTTAGGGCCTATCGCAGCAGTATGTTTTAAACGGGCCGTTAAAACGGTTGGCGCAACCACATTTTGAAACCAATCAGCTGCCAGCTTGTTATCCCTTCCCTTTCAAATGTATCTATACCATAACAAATTCCTGAAATAACATTCCACATTGTCTTCGCCACCTGCTCTCCTAACACATGCACACACAAAAAAACGGCCGGTTATCCCCCCCGAGTCTCCCGATTGTACCCTTTTCTTCTAGCGCATTGGAGGGGGGGATGTTCAAAAAGACAAACAAAGGCAAATGGGTGAAACCGGTTGCTGATACATCTATAATCTTTTTCTCTCTCNCCCCCCCCCTTCGTCCTTTTTATGTAGCCTAAAAATTTTGAACATCCAAAAATGGTCGCGGATTGTTCTGTGGGTCCTAAATCATACATGGCGTCACCACCTTCGCTCCAATGAAGGTAATTGAGTAGAAAGGAGTGTCCTTGTTCAACATACCATTCCTCCACAGTCAACCAAATGTGGTACTTGTACTTATTTTTAGTGCCCCGCAATTCCTGGGTTAGTTACAGGCCGGAATGGGTCTTTCTGAGTGGTTCTTTTTGGGTGGTAATCGTCGGTTGTTGGCGAAGAGTAGAGGAAGGGGGGGGGGGGGNGGGGGGGGATCTTCCCCCAGCTTCTAACAAGTACCTGGGTGCCCAAAGATTAATGGCATTGGCCTTGGGAGGGCTTGGAAGGGAAAAAGACTGGCGGCCACAAGAAAAATTCCTCCTTGGTTCGGAGGGAGAGAATCTCTGGCTAAGGATTGTGAGCCTTTTGTTTCAGTATAATCTTCCAGCTTGGAAAATTACAACCCCGGTGGTAGTAACATGATTTGTAATAATTGGTGTGCAATATGTTTCTAGTATTAAAAAACCGGGATATCATTTTGAATCTGGGGCGATATTGCGCGGGAAAAAAAATGTCTCACAGAGATGTGAGATTGGAGTCAATCCCGTTGCCATTTACAGCACTCCTCATTGTAAGTGCGACACATGCTAAACATTACTCTCTCTGGACCATCGGCGGAAGAGCAATGAGACAGCTGTCAGCGACACAAACAGCAGGTCTGGTTGCAATTTTCGTCCGCTTGTGCCCAGAAGATTCCTCTGTCCCCCCCTACCAGCAAAACCCTCCATATAACGCCAGAAATGACGTCCATATTTCAAATGTCGGGAGTCCTTCCCCCCCTAGACCAAAATGTCCTCATTCCGAATGCTAGCATGAATGTCCCTCAATCAGCGGATAAATGGGGGAATGTCGAGTGCCGACCCCCCTAGCCACATCCCATCGCTTCTCTAGGTCCTTTTTGCTACAGGTTGCTAAATGGTTTTTGCACAAAATGCCAGGAAAAGGGGGGGTTTGAACCAGAAAACTGGGTGATATATGCTGTAGCTTTGGTCCCGATGTTATAGTTTTGATAGATGACGAGTGGCGGACGAGGATAAAGAGAAGATGTCACCACAGAAAAGGACCGCATTGAATCATAAAAAAAGGAGACGGAATAATCTGAAATTCTTAAGCTTAAACTTGAGCAAAATCAGCTTAAATATTTCAAGCACAACTGTACTAAATTTTAGCAAATTTTAACAAGTTACCGTTGAGTTGAGCCTGACCTTACCACAATAGTCTTGTTACGTCACTAATTTAGACCAAAATTTATGAAGTCGTAGAACCGAAATGTTCGACCAATGTTCAGAACATAATTACAGCGCGTTGACTCGATATATACAGTGGAGTTTAAACAAAAGGCCTCATCTGAAGGGCATGTAATTTTTAGAGAAGGCATAAAATATTCAATTTCCACCTCCATTGTCCGTGGGAAACAGCCATACCCGGTATAACTATTCACATATCGGGTTTCAACTCCTGAACATGTATATATGCGAGCTCCAAATTTGCCTTTAGGACTCGCGGTGCCAGCCTCTCTGTACTAGTAGTTGGAATTTGCGGAAAATTGCATTGAACCGCCCAAAATTTCGCGGGATAAGCAATCACCGCCTGTGGTTTTTGGCTAATCCTATTCGAATAAATTCCGAGCCCTAGAAACTTGTCGATTATCAGAAGCTTTGAACTAGAAATGTTAAAATGTGGAATAATTGAAAATCGAAATCAATGGTTTCCAGCTGGCATCCACCGCACTACAATGGTTAATATGTAATGGGAACAGTAAATAAATTTTCATAAATTAATGGTTCTTAACTAGCAATCTCAAAGTTTGGTAGGCCATAGGCTCAGGAGAAAAACATGTTAACATGTTTTCTACCGAGCCATTCAATTCATACAGGTAGACTTACCTACTATGGAAAACTGACGGAAAAGTTAAAACATTGTGTCTAAGGTAAAGGACAAAACTATATATTTCAAATATATTCAGCAGCCCCTTCCAGGCCTTAACGTGCTGACCTTGTTATCGAAGAAACTTCCATGTAGATTGTCAGCCTAGCAAATATTTAGTGTACGGGGGCCCATGACAGCCGCAGATAATAGGACAAGAAAGGGCCAGTCCCCCGTAACCATGCAGATAAGACAAGACCGCTGATGCAGGCACACACACCCGGAAAAGCTCATTTCATGAGGGTATAAATATTTCAAAGCCCCCCTCTACCCCTCCAAACACTGCTGCAACACACACAGAAAATCCTTGGTAACTTTGAAAAGCCAGGGTCGCAAAATATGCCGTACGACTTTAGATTCTGGCCACGTCCACATAATTAAACTTTTATCCGGGTGTAATAGCGCTCTTTTTGCGGTAAATGAGAGACTAAGCCTAAACTTGTTTATGGTTAGGCATATATAGACCTTCCCTTGTGGGGTGGGGGGAGGGCAAGCTCATTCCCTTTAGGCTATGGCGGCCTCAGCCAACATAATCAATTTATAATCAACCAACACTCCGGGGCTGACTTACAGGAGATATAGGAGGAAACACCCGGATCTCACGTCTATAGCGCCCCCCTTTTCCCCTCCCCAAGTTTCCTCATCCATCAGAGGCACGCGTTTCCGTTCGTTTAGCAGGAAACTTCAAAACCCACCTTATTTTCTCTCCTCCTCCTCCCATTGCATTTTCACAAGTCACCAATTTACATTAGATGGCGTTGCACACTGTTGTAGCTGGTTGTAGTGACGCCACCGTTAGATGGCGCTGTTTATTGGTTCCCCGCCAGGTGGCTCTCTCCCATCAAAAGCCCGCTTCAAGATCCAATTTATACCCGGCTTTTGACCAATGATTAAATATCCCGTGTAACACTGTGCACAGAGACCACGTCTCTTGGGGCCGGGTGTGCGGGAAATCGAAAATCATTTTCTGGTATCTAACCTTCCAAAACCCTGTTGTATCCCTATTTTGAGGGCGGTTAATTTTCAATCAACGCCGGCTATTGTGAAAGCGCTCACTTCACAAATAGGGTTTGTTCTACAAGCCGGACCAAGAGAGACGCTCAACATCATTTATGGTAGCTAAATTGTTACGCTACACGCTTATTATTGGGCGGGGTCTTTGATTAGTCAATGCCCAAATTTTTCACAGAAACCATTCAACTGTACTCACCATCATCGCTGGCTCGCACTATCCCACCAAGCACGACGCAAATGGCAATCACGTGTCCAAGTCCCATCTTGGTTCTCTTCTCGCTCGGTTTCATCTGCCACTCGGACACTCCCATTTCAATTCATCTTCCACCGGGTGTAACACTGGAAGGATCCTCTATACCTGCAGACAAAAAAAAGAGAAAAATCTCTGGTTACACACACATCAGACCCTAGCTTAACCCATAATCCTATCGAGCTGAAGCCCCTGCGAATTCGTCTATTTGCAGAGGAAAAAAAACTCGGTGGTAGTTGACCGACTTTGGATCTCACGTAATTACCTGCCTGGAGTAGAATGCGATTTTTTTTTTGGTCTCCCCCTGTAGCAAAACCGTGCAAGGTCGTTTTCCTTTAGTCCTCACCTGGTTGGCTTTGATACAGAGTTAAAATCCACTCACGTATCAAATGGAAACAGTGGTCGGTGGCCAGATAACCTAACAATTTTTTGTCGCCGTTTTTTGGCGATTTAGTTTCCTTCCCTGGAGGAGCTGGAGCGAAATCCGATAAGGCCCCACCAAAATGTCCCTTTTATATCCGTCGCCCATTTTTTCGGACCTTCCCAATTTTTCAGAGATTCTCCGCGAGAGACGCAGGTCACTGATGACCTAGCTGCTTCAATAAACGCTAAGCGGGTATGATGAAGGACTATAAGTCCTCCCCCTCTGGAAATGCATTGAACCAAACTCTTCCCCTCGAACCCATATTGATCCATGACTCCAGGCATGTCTCATACGTTTTCTCTTTGTCGATTGGCTGGGTTGGGAATGTGTAGAATAACCATTTTGGGGGCAGGTAAGAAATGTGGGTTTAAAACAATTTGCCCTAAAGCTTAGGAAATGACATTCTTTTTTTTTGTTGCTGAAAATTACTGTACTTGTCCTGCGGGTATTCTCGGTTCTCACACGCACCCAAAAAAAAAGAGCCGTCCAAAAAATCCAAACACGATTGTTTTTGTTCCTTTGGCTGTGTTCCCGACCATGTCATTACACATCCGTCTGGCTTAACCCACCAATTACCAGGCTCTCGGCATACACTCTGTAATTTTAGGGGGGTCCAAACCCTGTCGAGAGAAGAGAGCTTCTCTCCAAACTCGTCACCCAAACCGTTTCTGACTGGATAACCTAACCTGAGATTGTCCAGATCTGACCTATATGGTCAAGGGAGAAGAATGAGGAATTTTATGGGTGGGCCACGTGTTACCCGAAATTTTTTCTCTCTATTTTTTTTACCCTTCTGGAGATCGATAAGCGGTTCTGCTCTGCTTACTGATGCCCCTGGACATTGCCTACATTTCCAGGGCTCGTATAGGTCATGGTATGCGATATGACGCGATAACTTATCACATACGACGGAAATCAGTGTGCACAAAAAATATTTGGGCACCTGCTAATGTGTTGAATATGCTAACGAATGGTCATATAAAAAGGTTCCATACATAATTCATACTGGTGCATGACTTGGATTGGTCATTACATAATTAAATGTTTCAGTTACAATTTCTCAGCAAAGAACATTTAAAAATTGGCAAGTGTCGTACAGGCATTGGACAGTATAATTTGTCAACATGGCAAAAAATGAGCATGTTCATACGTTACGGTTGACACACAAATTAATAAATTTAAAAACAAATGCTATTTCTAAATAATAACCAAATAGCACACTAATAAATAAAATATTTTTAAAAGCGGCGAGGGTTTTTCTATAGTTCAATATGAATTCGATTGAAATTACTTGTCAAATTCATAAAAATGGACAATAAAATGAAATAGCAGCATATATAATAATTATGTAAAAATAATAGTTGCTAAAGTTAACAATCATGTTCAAGACTTATCACTATACATAATGAAATTTAATAACATGATGTATAGTTTTATAAAACCATGACAATTAAATGTTACAGGTTATATTAGCTCTAATTAGATATCAACAATGCCTTTCCAAACTTTCACAAATATTGCAGAATAGCCAATAAAATCACAACCTGAATGCGAATTGCCCAAATAAATTATTTTTTTTGCAACTCCACTGAAACTCCTCCAGCTATTTAATAAATCCAACACGTAAATCACGGTTCTTTTGTTGGCTTTCTAATTTGGCTAATTAACCTCAAGGACAAAAATGGAAGCTAGCACCCAGAAGGCTCAGGCCCCCATCATGTAAGGTTACACAGCGGTTTATTTTAAATCTTGCACGACCGGTTTTGCCGCCGAATTTTTTTCTTCTAATCCTAAATTTTTTCCACACACACACACACAACGTCCAAGATTAGTTTCCCACTGGACCCGTTTTACAACAAAAATTCTTACATTGGTTAATAATAAACTCAGCTATTCACATACATGGTGGCTCATTGCCCATGGAAACTTGCGAACTATGTGTACAAGAACATACAATTTTTTTCCAGTTCTTCCTTCCTAGGCTTTACCCCTCGACATGCAATATCGACAACGAAAATGGCCCCAGGGTAGCATCTGGTTATTTCGGTCAAGCGAGCAGGACAATGCCATGGGACATGTGCCGCCTTTCCATCTAAAGCCCCATGAAATATGCACGTCACCAGGTCTGTAAACTTCGCCTCCCGTTGGTTTTGCTTATCTGCGGGAATATATAGAAAGTTTGAGCAAAGCGAAAGGGGGGGGGGGGGGGGGGTANGGGGTGGGGGGGGGGGGGGTATAAATTGCGAGTCCTAGTCGGTCGCTAAACCCTGCTGCTCCGTTCGCAATGACAGTTCTATTCCCCCTCAGGATGATGAAAAATGCACAAAGTCCGGTTATGAAACCGTCCCGATGACTTCTCGCTACAAAGGAGATCGCATGTGTGCAATAGTTTGGACTCTCCAATCATTTCAAAAAAAAAGCAGTTGACAGGTTAGATTATTTCCAGAGAGAGAAATGTTATAGACCTATCGAGCTGGTTCTATAGTAGTTACCAACCGACTGAAAAACCCGGCGCAGGTACACGTAACCCTTACACAATATTAAAATTGCAAAATGCAGGCAGTGTTGCGACTACATTAATTTTAAACGAATTTTTCCACATGAAATTAATCCGTAAAAAACGCAATTGTAGCACTCCCTACAATAACAAACATTAATAAATATTCAAACAAATTCTTACTTACATGAAATTAATCCGTAAGCAATAGCACTCCGCACAAAACTCGATAAGTTTGTAGGGCATAACACGCACTCATGTCAGGCCCAGGAATAATTGAACAAAACACGTGAAACAACTACTGCTTACCCATGTCGGACAGCTAATTAGCCGGCGTGTAATAAACATGCCGACAATTGAGAGCGGCGTAACATAACATGAGTGACAGTTACAACAAATCCTGCCTTAGGACACGACCAGATTGAGTCTTAAGCTCTCTTTTTTTTTGTGCGTGCGCGGATTATAATTAATCCTGATCTTTATTCGCACTGTTGACAAATCGTTTGGCCGAACTGCAAAAGAGTGCAAATGTTAGCTCTTTCGAAAATCTTCAGAGCACTAATTCCTCTGCCAATTTTGACAAATAGCAGAGAAGGGGGGAGTCCTTTTCAAAAACCGATAATTAGCTAATGTTTGTTTATGCAACCCTCTGGGTAAATAAAGTCTAACGAGCGAAGACGTTGGATTGTTTCCAGCCAATTACGAGCCGCCTCATATGGTGCCAAGACCTGTATGAAGATTGATCGTATCGATTCTCCTTGTGCAAAATGAAGTTCGCAACCTTTTTTTGGGGAGTTTTTCAGGATTTTTTTTAAAACTGTCAGTCACGGGTTTGAACTCTGTTCTTTATCCTATCGGCTCTAAGGCGTAAAAAAAATCAGCAAATGAGCTCCAAATATTTTTCACCTTTTGATGAAGAATAGTGCCAGAAGGTGCTTCAAAAAATCGGGGCATTTTGCCCACAAGATGAGAGAGCCTGCTTGAAGTATTATTCTCTGAAAATCCGATAATCGATATTGAGGGGTGGGCCAACTATTTTTTGGAGCAGAAACTCCCACGGCGCCAGTTGCACCTTTGAAGTGCCTGCGATCTCTTCTAATTATTTCTCCCAGCTGTCTATACTGTGCTCCAAAAAGAAAAAAAAGGGGTGAAGGCCTGCCACTCCAAAAAAGCGGTTAGCATTTGTCATAAGTATAACGAAAAGTAATCTATCAAAAACATTTGGACCAAACATGGCGGCGGACATTGATTTGGACCAAATATGACGACTGTATCAGATAGCCTGCATCAAAATTATTTTTGACAAATTTTCTTCAGGTAACTAGACCGATCCTTGCAACTTGGGTCGCGACGTGACATTGCATGACGCCTTGAAAATTATTCAATTAGACGTCACGCGAGAGGTTGGTGACGTGACGAAAATTTGTGGCGATCATGTGCGTGTTGGGTACGATATGATGACGTCTAAATAAAGCATGTCTACGCGTTTTGTGTGCTAATTGGACATGACCTGTAACATGTTTCCACAGGTTGTGGACGTAGTATACCAAATCTCTCACATAGATGGCGATTCCTGGATGACTCACCGCGGACAATTTTATGATGCCACCAGGAGGCGTATACTCATCCAGGTCACTCGCAATCGACAAAGTCGATTGACGTCAAAATGACGTCGCCAATGATGACCAGGGCAGGGCGAGGAGAATTGGCGACGTCATTTTGACGTCAATCGACTTTGTCGATTGCGAGTGACCTGGATGAGTATACGCCTCCTGAATCCGGGGGCTTCTAACGATACTAAGATCACAGTTCATGAATTAACCATCGGAACCCCCACTACCTGCCAGTCTTGTGAAGGTCATTACTAGCCGATTACTACCTGAAATCAGGATTTTTGCACCCTTCAACCTTATCAGAGGTCAGTTAATTGCTGGAGGAAGGGTCTGCTCATTTGACCCCTTTTGTGGCTGGGGGGCGACTCTTATCTGCTCGCCAAGTGTGACGACATCTCATCACTCTTTTTTTATATCGTGAAAAACAATTTGGGCTTATCGGATAGGGTTGTGTTGTAAGGCAAAAATCCTGGTCTCGAACCTGCTTTTGTTGGGGGGAGAGGATTAAACCCGCCCCCTTAGAGGTCACTGCCGCATCATGGCAGGCTTCCCATGGCCCATTGTTCTCCTAGCCGCCTGTCCCAATTGTGTCGCCATTGTTAGGCTCTTGCCGCGCGGATAATTATTAGTGTGAGGGAAAAGGGGGTGAGAAGGATGGGGGGGCTCAATTATGGCTCGAAAATGCTTGGCGTGTGTCACGTCATCTCTCTAGGGACGCAAAAACGGCGTGGACTGGCCGCCATTTTGAACAGTTGGAAATATACATGGCGCGTCAGTTGGAAATACGTGGTAAAAAGCGCAACTAGTTAACATTTGCCAATCCTTCCATTAATAATCCTACAATCCTCTAGTTTGATCCCTGGTCCCAGGAGCGTCCCCCATTTGTGCCACAGATTTGGCTTGTCCACGGAGGTTTTCACCGCACATCAGGACATACGCGCCCCCTCTAGTGTAGATTCACTTCCACGGTTTCCCCACGCATCAGCTCACATAAAACAGGGAGGTCTGATGGAGATAGGCGAGGTGTGAAACGCGATCTGGCTAAGCCCCCCCACTAGTTCCGACAATAATTCCTACCCCCCCCCCCTCTCTACTCTCTCCACACACACATGAAGGGACGAGGGATTGTTCACTGGGTCACATTAATACAAACATTTGGATAGTCGCTTTTTGTACGTTCCTTTCTCTCTCATTTTCCCCACATTCGCACCTGCAGCGGATCATACGAGTGTTTCAAACTGTCATTTTGCAGGTCCCCAGTTGCTCACTTTCGGATAAATTAGGGTCATTCCCATAAGCGGTCAAAGGCCAGCTATACGTTATGGGGGGTTGCCAACAGTCCCCAGCTAATATCACATAAAATGTTGCATATTCATGAGTAAGGTAGCAGACCTGAAGCTGTCTTATTTCTGCGACTGATAAGGAATGCCCAGCTTCAAAATTAACTAAAATTATAACGCTAATGGACGGACCATGCCTGGCGGGGCCACAAAGAGCGACAGTACAGTGATGGAAATTAATGGATATCCACAAGTATCGCCGCCTAGCGAAGCTTTTTCGTGCAGCTTCCTGTAAACGTAAAACCTGAAGCTCTAAAAAATTTAATTTATTTTCACCTTTAGGTCTGATGCCGTACCCATTTTCCACTGGTTCCACTATAGAAAAGCGTCACACCTTTTCCTCGCTTTTCTTTCGACAGGAACTGACTGGAATCCGCCAACTTCTAGCCATAATGGCCGGAACAAACCGAGTGACTTGAGAGGTGTAGCGACCCTTGCACGTGTTAGATACAGTTGTAATCATTAGGGCCTCATTCTGGTAGCAGCGCGTGGTTTCAACCGCACTGCTCTTCCCTTTTCAATAGGCCGCTAACGAAGTCACCCAAAACCTTTTCGCACGACATGGGGGGGAGAAAAGAGACCTTACCTTTTCACCCCCTCCTCACCTTCTCTTTCTCCTCCATTTACACCCTACGTAATAAACACTTCAAAGTGCGATCGGAGCCTTTTCCCCCCCTGAACTCCCATTCAATTCCAGGCGTACCGGTTCACATCTGTCAGCACACCATACCAAGAGCCGGAGGACTAAAAATGGCGGGGTGTCATAAACCTGGGCGCTTCATTTCCTCTGCGGTGTCCGTTTCTGTAGGGGGAGGGACTGTGTGAGAAAAAAAAACCTTTTTTCCAAAAACCTGGGGGGGGGGGGGGGGGGNGGGGGGGGGGAGTTACATTCCCCACATCGGACTCCATAAAGGCGTGAAAACGACCACTCGTGCGTTGGCCAGAAATTTGGAAAACCGGCTTCTGAAAAAAAAAGAAAACCCGGTTTCTGGGTCTCAATCCCATTTCCAGGACGGTTCTCTGGAGATGCATCCCAAATCAGGAGAACATACTGATTTATTTTTTTTGTTGGAGTAAAAAGTCCTTTGGTATAGTGCTGGTCAGATATATACGGGAAGGGTCATTCGCACGACCGTATCGGTTGAAATGTCACGGACACATTACACGTGTGAATGTCCCTGACTTGAACCTTTACCTTCACAAGGTTCGACCAATATTGCCTTATATTTACATATATCTTGTTAATTAATTTTATAATATTGTACTTTTATTTGATTTTAAATGCTCCATTGAATTGAATTTTTACCTGCTGTATTTTTATTTATTTTACATTCTGTATTTTACTTTTACATATTGGATTAATTAATTTGATAATACTGCATTGATTTAGAAATAGTGTAGGGCCTATTCATTTAGTCATTTTAATTTCGTTAATTTATTTTAGCAATTACATTTATTAATTGTTATACCTATTTAGTTTACTTATTAGCTATTTTATTATTTAACTAAATGTGCATTATTGTTTTTGCTGTATTAATTTATTTTGACTGTTTATTTTAACTATTAATTTATTTTGACTGTTTATTTTAACTATTAATTTATTTTGACTATTTTTGTGTATGTACTAGTATTTTAACTATTAATTTATTTTAACTATTTTTGTGTATGTACTAGTATTTTAACTATTAATTTATTTTAACTATTTTTGTGTATGTACTAGTATTTTAACTATTAATTTATTTTAACTATTTTTGTGTGTGTACTAGTATTTTAACTATTAATTTATTTTAACTATTTTTGTGTATGTACTAGTATTTTAACTATTAATTTATTTTAACTTTTTGTGTATGTACTAGTATTTTAACTATTAATTTATTTTAACTATTTTTGTGTATGTACTAGTATTTTATTTTAACTATTTTTATTCTATTTTTTCCCCTCTCTTCCACTCTAGGTTCGATGCCCTCAAAATGCAAGAAAATGAAGATGACATGTGAGGTCCTGAGTGCATCAGAATTACCTCAATGCAGGTGCCACACGTCCCCAACAAAATGTGTCCCTCCCTGCAAAAGTCGTGTGCGCAAAGTGACAAGCGAACACGATTAGCTTCCGGGGGGCTCCCCCTCATAACAATCCAAAGCTTAATTAAGGCCCGCATCGTGAGACAACAATCACCTTGAATGGAAAGGTTTTCTCAATTATAAGCTCTCCGGATTGACCGTCCAACTGGCAGTCCCCCCCCTCCCCCCATACCCATTTTTTGGGGTGAAGGGTGTGCGACACCGGATCCTTTCTCAGGACAATCCCACCCTATTGTCCGGGCAAGTGACACCCGGACAGGTTCCATGGTAGCAGCTAGGGAGGGGGGGACGACCCAAACTTTTGAATGACATGTCGGAAGCTCTTATCAATGTAAGCGCCCCCCTTCTCTCGACAGCACCCAACCCAAATCAATGCACGTTTTCATTTCCTGCGTTGCAACACAGCCTGAATTTCCCTATTCAACCTCCCCTGGGAGTGACATGGCCCGGAAAGAAATATTGACACTTGCTATGTCATCTTTTTCGTCTGATCATCATCGATGATGCATTTTTAAAATGATCTTTTTGCTTTTATTGCCTTGTCCGAAAAATCACAATCGCAATAATTAGAATAGCACACGTCCGAATTGAACCGGACATATCCATCAAAAGATTGACATGATGTGACATGTATTCTTGAAAATTCTGTGTGATCCTAGGGCTACCAACATGTACTGTAAGTCCACATATCCAGCCCCCATAATATTGGATCTGTCCAAAATACTGACCCCCCAACCTCCGAGGCTAATGGAAACTACGAGTCCGGACAACCGCAGGCAAGACCCCCAATGCAAACTGGGCAACAAAATTCAAATTCACTAAATGCATTGTTGGAGAAACAACACAAAAAAACAGAAAATTGCATCGCCTTGTAGGGAGATTGACCGGCCTTTACTTTGTACTGTCATCACCAGGTGTGTGACACCAACAATGCTCAAAGTCCAGGGGAGATCGTAAATAAATTTTTTTCTCTCCACATGTTGGATGAATACAAATGGCGTCTTGGGAGTGTTCCATCAACTTTATTTCCGACTTGGAGAACCTGCCTTGCTTTCACTTTTATGGCTCGACTTTTTTAGTTAGAAGCTTTCATTGTGACATGCGTTTTAATATATCCACGCACAGCATTCTTGCACACGCTGTACGTCACATTATGCGTGGTCCTGTCATGTGTAGGGGGGGATAAAAATTGACTGGATGCAAATTCGGGAATTTATCGCAACTGCTCCAGCTGCCCAACCCAACACACGGTTTTTTTTTCCACAGATTTCAATTGCACAGTGAACCGCGTGCTGGACTTCATTTTGCGCTTTATCCTGTTTAAAGAGAAACTCGGTTGAATAATAAGTTGGGAGGAGGGGAGGTCATGAACCATGTGAGCATGAAAATGTCACAATTCGAAACAAACGTACTGAATATTCACTGTACTGATTCAGAGCCGCAACAATGAGAACCATGAGCCATTATTTGCCATTGGTTATTATATGAAAAACGCCAGCTGAGGCATGATTGGTCAAGCCAGTGATTCCTGATTGGCCATCAGAAGCAGCGAACTCTGAATGGCCAGCTGTTGTAAGACCACCCCTGATTGGCCACCATAAAAAGCGATCCACAATTGGTCAGCTGTAGTAACACTAGTCCTGATTGGTCATCACCAGAGGTGAGCGCGTGAGCCCTGATTGGCCAGCTGCTGTAAGACTATCCCTGATTGGCCATCCCCAGAAGCGAGCCATGATTGGCCAGCTGTAGTAAGACCATTCCTGATTGGTCATCACCAGAAGTGAGCCCTGATTGGTCAGCTGCTGTAAGACCAGCCCTGATTGGCCATCCCCAGAAGGAGCCATGATTGGCCAGCTGTAGTAAAACCATCCCTGATTGGTCATCACCAGAAGTGAGCCCTGATTGGTCAGCTGCTGTAAGACCATCCCTGATTGGTCATCACCAGAAGTGAGCCCTTATTGGCCAGCTGCTGTAAGACCAGCCCTGATTGGCCATCACCAGAAGCGACCCATGATTGGCCAGCTGTAGTAAAGACCATCCCCGATTGGCCATCATAAGCCAGAGCCCTGATTGGTCATATGTATAAGACTAGCCCTGGCAGGCTGAGAAATAACAACTTGAGGTCCTACGGGTGTTGACTTTTTCCCTCCGCCAAAAACTTGTTCTCCAAACAAAACAAAAAATACGAGAACAAACACCAAAATTTAATCAGAGGGCTGAGAAATAAAAGCAGCGGGGACAAAAGGAACATGCGAAGTGAGACGTTTTAACACGTCATAAAAAAACAGCGCCTTCCCATTTGCAGTGAGCTCTTTTCACCTTTTTTCCGGGGCTCCCTTTTTTTGAAAAAAAAAAAAAAAAAAAAACTGTGAGAGTAGGGAGAGGTGTATATATCCACGTATATATAGGCGACCACTTCATGTGGATTTATTACGAGCCCGGTGTCGTAAGCAGGCGAAAGCTTTTCATCAGGGGGCTACGCTGAAAGCAGACCCTCGTGTTTTTCACTACTTTTCCCCTCATTTTCTCCTCTAGCTAGCGGGTAAGTCACTGCTTTTTATCAAGATTTATCGCGCGGCTAGGATACGGGACACCTTTATTTCCAGGCCTGTCTGTGTTGGGTTTTTAGTCAAGATGGCTGCTGGGTACCATGCCCTCATTATTCACCCAGGGGTCAACCCATATGTGGTGCCCGCATTATATTCGCGCCATCTGATTTTGAGTGAGTGAAACCCTCCCCGCATTGTAAACGGCACCCCTCCCCCCCGTCTCAACCAATTAATCTGCAAATTAGTTTGGATTGTACTGCCATTATTAGTACTTGTACATTACACGGGCGTGTATTGTTAAATCACCTGCGGAGTAAAAACATACCGAAGCAGACACGGTTACCAAATTGGATATTGTTGACATACACATGGAGGTTCGATAATATATTGTAGCCATTTTGGCAATTTAAGATATAATTTTGGAAATTACATTACATGTAGTTGTAGTTATTGTAATAATTAATGTGTATATTTTATCCTACTTACTAATATTTATATATTTACAAATTTTATTTGCAACAGTTACCTAATGTACTAGTTATAGTGCTATGTAGAGTTCAACTTGTGGTTTTTCCACTCATAATAATTATTTATAACGGAAGGAACACACCAGACATTTGGTGCACACGTCATATTAAGATGTATAATTAAAAATGCTGAGCACGTTTTGAGTGCATTTCGCTCACTTTCCAGCTTTAGTTGAAGCCGTAATTTTAAGTAAATTTTCCGCATAAAATCGAGCCTTTTAACTAACTCTAGAGTGCAGGAAACGTGTACATAGCATATACGTATACTCTGGTATAAAACATGGCCTCTGGGAACGACTCTCGGGATCCTAATAATTTATCGGTAGGAAAACGAGTACGCTTCCGTGCTAATGAGTAATCAAACGAACCCGCGGAATTATTAACTCCCCACGTGGGTGTTCCCTGCCACATAACTCTGCACTTACCCACTTATTATTTGTGGTCCCTCCTCCCTTACCCTCCCCACCAAAAATATACCTCCCGGTGAGCTTCATCTCGGTGCAGAAAGACAGAATACGTGAGACTTCTTGAGACGTCCAAAAACACACATAAAAAATTCTAATAGGTAGCCACCTGGGCCCCCATACAGGTCCAGGTACTAGCTGTCCCGAATTTCAATGAACCTTTTGCATTAGAAAGACTTGAGAAATTAATTGTCGATGTCCGCAATTTTTTTTTGCGCCATCTAGTATTTAATGCCATTGCACACACCGAGTTGCTCACCCTGTAAAAATTCCAACGTGTAGTTTACCTGATTCGCAAGGTATGAAACACAGTTGTATTTTAGCTGTTATCTGATGGTTACGACTATGTCTGCTGTAAAGAACACTTCGACTTGTCGTAATAATTTTTTAAGTTAAACTGACCTTAAATTGAGCCTTCTACAGCATGACTTTCTCAAAAAAGGAGGAGGCTGTCACCTCCGGAGACCCTCAATGATCTGATTGGTGGAGCAGAGGGCCTCTGCTCCACCAATCAGATAGGTGGGTACAGTGCGGTCCATAAGAAATCCTATTACGAAACCCTACATGTTAGGACATGCCTTTTTTAATTTTTGAGAAGTTATAGGCTGTGGCTCTTGGCTGTGGGTAGTGTATAGCTGGTCTAACTTTTGGCAAGGAGTACCATATCCCTCACATATACTGCCACTCTCAGGGTCGTGCTAATGACTCACCGCGGATAAACAGAGGCACAGACTCAAGCCAATTCTATATGATTTCGCCATAACTTAACAGCCGTTTTTTTGCAGTAGGTCAATGGGCTGACATATCGCACATATGTCAACCCAAAGTTTATGCGTGACCTCCACCCTTTTTCTAAGGCGTAAAGTTGGGTCAGGTGTTGTGTGTATGTGAAAACGTGCGTGTCTTTTGGTGAAAACGCATCTGTTTGTGTTCCGCTACACGAAAGATCATGACCTTTTTTTTCTTCTTCTTCTTCCTTTCCCCCCCACACACACCAGATGTAATCGAAGTGTACAGGTGTCTGGAAGAAGGAATGTGAATGAACTTGGGCTTACGTCACCCTCGCAGCAATCCTGGAAGTCGTGATCACAATCGGGAAACGTGAGTGCCGTTCGGGCTATACCGGTACGGGGCATAAATCACGAGGCGGGGGTGGGGGAAACAAACACACAGGAGGTCACAAAATTTTTTTGTAAAGAAATGATATTGTTCGAATCTTGCAATCTTCACAATCTGTTATACTATTAACACATCAATTGTCATTCATTTCGACTGTTTCATTTTACTTTATTATGGCAACTATACCTGGACGAACAAACAAACGAACAGTCAAACTTTCACTTTTATATATGTTGCATTTTCATTAATTGGAGCCTACTTATAGGCGCGTTTTATGATCATTATCGGTGGTATGTATGCCCGACCATATGAGCATATTTTCCAGCTTCATGTTCATGTATGAGTGTGTGCCTTGACTAACAACTTGAGCGCACCTGGTCAGTAGTCATGCTAAAAATGTTTCCGCATAAATACATGGCAGCCTGCGGCGTAGTTCAAAGTTCCGTTTGTTAGACTATAGGTATATGTACTGTACTGTGGGCACAGAAAAAAAATTGTTGCCAATTTCATGCATGTTACGTAATGTTGCAAGATTGCTCACATGTCCCTCACACATTAGAGAGATAAGATCGTTAATACCTAGCTTAGCACTTTTTCCGGGCCATAAACCGAAGCATACAGGTGTTCCAGTTGCGCCCAAAATTTTTGCACCCTCTATAAAAATTTGGTTCCCTCTTTTTTTTTAAACACCCTAACACCACCCTCACATCAACCTACCCACATGGGGTATAAACCCTTATCGGACATATCTATTCCCGCCCGATTAACCGCGTCCGCCAAATTTCGCGCGCCCAAAAAAAAAGACACCGTTGGTCCAGATAGGGGAACATGGGGGAGGACACAATGCCAAAAACCGGGCCTATAACAATGGCCTACCCCTCCCCGGATAAGGGGTGTCCTGGCATGGTGGGGAGGGGTATCCATGGGGACCCCATATTTCACGCGTTTTCCCCACCTATGCCTCTGTTGAAATGCATCATTGCAATGCAGGCCTTTTCTGGGATGCCCCGGGGCCGAATTTCTACCAGGGAAGGAAGTCAAAGGGGTTGTGGGGGATGGGTTTTAATATCATTTCGAGAGAGAGGGGGGGGGGGGGCAAAGTTACCCGGAATTCGCTCTATGCTCACACCAACCCAACATTTTGAAGCACAAAGGCAGTAGTGCAAAATTTGCAACGCAGCGTTTCTGATTAGATATTCATCGACTTGCGAGACATTCCTTCCCTGGTGGACACAATGCGTAGAAAAAAAAGTAGGATATTACCTTTAAAAAATATTCAGTACTCTTGCGTCTTCATGTAAGGCTATTTGCTATTCAGCGAATAATAATTGAGTGAATAATTGCTGATGCAAAAGTTGTGGACATTTTTAGTGTGCAAAGGCGAGGCTCTTATAGTTTAAAAGAACTATACTGTAGGTTGAATAATAAATTATCATTTTGTGGTACATAAATAAATAAATAATAACAAAGGGAAATAAATAATAACAACAAAATAAAATAAAATAACAAAAATGAAATTAAAGTGATAACAAATTAAATAAATAATAAACAAAAATGAAATTAAAGTGATAACAAATTAAATAAATAATAAACAAAAATGAAATCAAATAATGGCAAATAAAATAAAAAATTAAACTAAATGCGCGTCAAAATAAATCAAAAAATAGGTTTTATCAGTATGTGTGGTTGTATCGTCCACAGACAAATTTTCCAGCAGGAAATGATCAAAAAGTGATGTTAATGTATTATTTTGTTCGAGCATAATTTTCATGCTCTTTTACAGATGGAAATTATTATTTTTCTGGCGTTCGTGCAACCGGACCATAAAGGTTAATGTCATATAAAATGCGTACTAACTAAAGAGAAAAATGTGGCAAAAAAAAACATAAATTAAAATAAATTGCAAAATATAGGCTTGAACGTAATTCCGACTACGATATGTACCGTACATGATATGATTCAAGTTTGATTTCTGATAAAAATGCATTTTTTGCCCTGCAAATAGAACTGATTTTACTGCAGGGCGCAATTTCGACAGTACCAACTTAAATTATGCAAACCCATATGTTGTGCAGAGTGTTGCAAAAAAATGACGTTTGGCTTTACATAGCTTTTTATTAGACTTCATTCGCACGTTTCGTCACCTGCACGCGTTTATTAAAATGTCAATTTTCGCCACTGAAAAAAAAAATCTCCGGCTGCAATAGTTCATATAACCTCTCACAAATTTATAGCCCTGAGGTGAAAGGTTAAAATAGTGCATAAATCATCCAGCATTGGCAGCCGGCTCGCTCCACCCAAAAAATATTGTTCCTAGTTAAACAATATCACATCGTTTACGCAATTTTGCGACACATTTTTTCTGCTCTCGTGCATTTAACAAGCGACTTTTCTTGACGCGTAAAAAATCCGGATGGGTAATTGAAAGCTGGAAAAGTGTCCAGCTGGGCGTCAGTTGGTCGGTGTAATGAAATGATACCTCTTCACGCTTTATGCTTCCGTTGGTGGTGTGGGCCATATGTGACATCCCAGTTATCTAACACGCTCGCAAAAAAAATTCGCAAAAAAACAGTACATCTTCCGGGGTCCACCCCTAAAAAATTCAGCATTGTTTCCAATGATCTAATTATCTGTCCAATACTAGTTGGGGGTCCGTTTTAATGACCGGTCTGTCAATATCACAAATTCGATGTCCCAGGACATCCCGGATGGATTGCAAATTTCTGACATTCACAGAACTGCAAGGTGATTCAATCAAAGTTGGCTCAAAAATCTGCATAATCGACTTCAAAAAAAAATAATACATGTCGCATATCCGGGGTGTCACATTTCACTTTGTGGCTGCTTGGTCACGTACGGTCCGTGACTTAGAAGAATACAAGTGCTAGGTACAAAGACCGCATAAAACTTTATCGAATTTTTTCGGTACCCAAGTCAAAAACCGGAATGTTGACGGCTGCAAAGTGGGTTCGATCCGGATCTGCGGTTATGTACTCACCCGCAAACGGCTTGCATAAACGATCACCTTCCTCCAAGTCCTCGAGAACATTCACTTTTTATATAGACCCCCGATCCGGAAGAAGTCCTCCGTTAAAAAAAAATGGCCAATGTTGACACTACTGGAAAGTCTGAAGCCTCCTCCAGATTTTCTGGAGTGTTAATTGTGAGGTGGAGCACCCGTGTCCCGCATTCAAAAAGACCCTGTGTGAAAGGCCTCCCCGGATAAAGTGGTCACGACCACACTAGTCCAGAGTTCCTTTTTATCAAGGGTTTACACAGTGGCCGCGCACATTTGCATAAGAAGCGATCCGACCGGTAACATCTGCCACCGCGAATAAAAATCAGTCCCAATTTGGCTGTACTCGCAAGTCCGACGCAAGTCACGCTCCACAAATCGCACAAGTCCCCTGCAAGTCCGACGCAACTTGCCAGCGCAAATCCACCGCAAGTCCGACGCAACTTGTCGACGCAAATCCACCGCAAGTCTGTCGCAAGTCCGACGCAAGTCCGACGCAACTTGCCAGCGCAAATCCACCGCAAGTCCGACGCAACTTGTCGACGCAAATCCACCGCAAGTCCGACGCAACTTGCAAACGCAAATCCACCGCAAGTCCGTCGCAACTTGCCAGCGCAAATCAACCGCAAGTTGTCGACGCAAGTGTTCCTAGTGCAAACACCGGTGCTGGCAGCGTGGCTTCCACCGAACCAGAGAGTTGCAACAGGCCCGTCCGTTCACTCCGGGCTCCCAACCACGACTGAGCCAAGCCCGCATCGAACAGCCAGAGTCCCCCGAAGCCAGCTGCTCTTTTGCCCGGCCAGAAACCCTCGGCGCAAGCTTGGGTTACACACAACGCAGACACCACACAAAGATGCATTTTCTTAGTCTTATCACTGGATGGTTAATAAACACGTGCAGGATCCGCCCCCATATCACTTAATGGATTGATTTATCAGATGCTTCGGGGGGGAAGTATTTCTTCAAGGATGTTGCACCAAGGATAATTAAGCAATGTTTGTGCAGTACCGGTTTCGGTACATTCCGACGCTTGATGTACTGTCTCGAGGCAAGGTGATGGTGTCAAGGTAATCTGGTCATGCCGCATTTAAAATTCAAATCAACAATTTCGGAAATGCGCTCTGGCTCACTTCCTGTACTGTACAGTGAATTTCCTACCGGTATGTAAATTTGCTCTAAATTGACTGTAGCATTACATAGTTTGGCTTGTAACCAGAGTCAGTTATTTTTTTTAAAGTGTGAATTCTCAGCGGTTGGCGCAGAAAGTAGCTGGCTTGTGAGAAATTGCTTAAATCGATTTATTCAACCCACGGAGAGTTTCGAAGTATGATAATATTATCATTCCTCATTGCTTAAACTCCCGAATATTGCAGGACCGAACTGTTCAGAAATTTCACAAAAAAAAAAGAAGTTAAAAATTGCACAATATCTTCAAATGAAAAGTGGGTATGCTCCAAGTAAAATTCAATAAACGTGACACTCTTGCAAACATATGATCAGTCCTTGCCTCCAACTTGATCCACTCCAAGCCCAAACTTTCCATGTCTTGTAGAGTGCCCCCATTCATAGTCTCAACATTGCCAAATTTATCAATCATGTGGGTAGGAAGTGCGCGTGCCGAAAACTCTTTTTCANCCCCCCCCCCCCCCCCAAATGATTCCTTTCGTCGCCGTACTTTTACAGATGAGACCTGCACGCTTTATATCCGCCCCCTTTACAATGTACGGAATGGAATTACGAAACAGGAATTTCCCAAGGTAATCCCCGCAGAGAAGAGGCCCGCATAATTGCGGACGCTGGGATGGAGGAAAATTGGTGGCATTTGGAGTCATAATTACGAACTGTTATATCTGGAAATTAGGGACCCCGACAGTGAAAAGGAAGGCGTTTGGCCCCTGGGGTTTTATTGGGGGTCCCGATCCTGAATATCCGTTTTGAGAAAGAAAGACTCATGGACTTGTGGCAAACGTGAGATCATTTTGTGCACTCGCTAATTATATGATAATTGCTGCTATTTCTGCTCAAAAGTAACAGTGATTAGTGCATATGCTTGAACAGTATAAGCAACACGTGCCATCATACTTGAAATGATCGGAATAATTGAAAATGGGAGAGCACGTTGCTAATTAGCGTCTCCTTATTTGCAAGAACTTCCCAGAGATTAATTACACTGTCAAAACGGCGACTCTCCGAGCCTCTTCTTGCAAGAGGCTGAAAAGCAGCCATCTCTCTCCGGGTTCCTTTTCTTCCTTCCTAGAAAACTTACCCCTGGCAAGCGAGAGACTTCAAGATTTCCAATTTCCAAAAGGTGGCAATGACGACGCCTCTTTGTGCCAAGTAGTGCAAAGTGCACTTGACGACTCCTGGCTTGGTGATGAGTCAGCTCGCTTCTCTTGTTGGGAAATGTTTGCCTGGGAAAGAGGAGGACGGAGGGAACAGAATGAATGAGAAAAATAAGATGCAAAAATGGACCAGTCAGAAGCAGCAGAGTTGGATGAGAGAGGGACTCTAGATACACACTACAAGGAAATGAGGGAAAGCAAACTTGGCACCATATCTCTCACATAGATGGCGCACTACTGCCACGCCCGCACCTGATGACTCACCCCGGACATACAGGGGCACATACTCAATTCTATATGATAACAAGGGATAAAGGCTAATTCAAACTTCAAACCTGTCGTCTGCCCTTAATCCTATTCATCACCAACCCCACAAGGCATGCACGCGACGTTGAAAAAGGTCAGGTCTCAAGAGGTCCTTCTTTTTTTCGTTGTTTTTGAGATCAAGCAGGAGGGGGTTGGGTAGGTGAAACAAAAGAGAGAGTGCGGACGTCCGCAGGTCTGTCTCCATCTGATGGATGTCCCTCCCTTTAGCCCTCGAGGGGCCCAAGGCTATCTCCATGCCCCATCTCGAAGGGACCACTGAGGGGCAAGAGAGGAAATGGGGACCAGAAACCCCACGACTTCAAGTCGCCTCCTTTTGTTTTTCAGCCAGCCCAGGTCTGGTGCCCCAAAAATGTTTCACCGCGACCTGTAATTTTCGGCCTTTCCTCCGGTTCTAGTTGTTTGCCTTTTACCACCATCTGGTAGCAATGTTTGCTCTTCTTCAAAGTCACTTGCAAGTCACTGGCAGAAAAACAAGGGTCATCATATATTATTGGCCAGCTGTGCAATTCCCTCGGTTCAAGGGAGGAATGAAGAGCATCGATATTCCCTTCCCAGATGCATTGATACAACGATATTTGTGGATGACATCGATATATTGACATGACATCCTGAATGTATGGCTATATCGATACACAGACGTGCATTGCTATATCGATATTTATAAATGGCATCAATATATCGATATTCCGAGTACGGATGTATCGATATTTATGTATAGTGCGTTATATCGATATATTTATGGATTACATAGATATAACGATATTACATGTACAGCATAGATATAACGCTATTTCATACACAACATAGGCTACGATATATCGATACTTACATGTGCATTGCTATATAGATATTTATGGATTTCATTACTGTACATCGATATTTATATATTTCATTACTGTACATCGATATTTATATATTTCATTACTGTACATCGATATTTATATTTCATTATTATATCGATATTTACAGATTTCACTATTATATCGATATTTATGGATTTACTTACTACTATACGTCGATATTTATAATATATCATTACTCTATCGATGTTTATGGACGACACTGATATGTAGATATTTATGGGTGCATTGATATATCGATATTTATGGGTGTCGTCACTATAATGTGTCTATATTTATGGGTGACATCTTGCGCACAGTGATTGGAGCGAACCAATGGGCACACCGCACGCACCACCCTGTATGCAGTGGCGTAGGCAGGGGGGGGGGGCGGGGGGGCCGCCCCCCCCCCCCCGAAATGTTAAGAAAAATCAATAAATGCATTACATTATGTAACAGTAAGGAAAATTTTCGCGGTTTATGAAATCCTCCCCCTCCCCTCTCCGACTCGAATACTGTTATGATACGTCAAAAAAAGTCTTACAATAGGTTACAATATTATGAAACGGACCGATCGGCCATGGCCCCCCCCCCCCCCGAAAAAATTTCCTGCCTACGCCACTGCTGTATGTGTATAGGTCTAACATGATGTTTTGCAGCGGTGAATGTGCCTGGACGGAAAGTTCAGATTGATCCTGCTGTCGGGGCTAACTAACCGCCAATTTATCCGTTAACCTCGGATTTAACCGGGCTGACCTGACTGTTTTTCCTCCTTGGTGATTCCAAGTAAGTATGGCCTGCCATCAGTTGGCTGTCACCACACGTGGCTGCTCGCGTCTTTCATACAGAAATCTGCCTGGGTTTGTGCATGGGACTGCTGGGGCTGGCTGGGGCGGGTTTCAAAAAAACCAAAAATCTCTGGGTTGGTCGGTCCGGTTGCTGCCGTGTAACGTCAAAGGGAAACGGTAATGACCCGAGGGACGACCCCCTGCGTGCAGGGTAAACTTGGATGGTCCTCATGTCGCTGTGTCGAAATCCGGGGAACTCGAATAAGATTGAATCGTATAAGTATATCGACGCAATGGCAGGAAAAGTCGGCATCAATTCCAGATGTATAAGAAATATATATAGTTGCAGGCCTTCTGCGAGAGAAAGTTGGCACCACTGCCAGTGAGGCAATTCATAATTTTAGTACGCTTCTGAAATTGCAAGTGGCCTAAAACCATTGTAGCAATTATTAGTATTCTATGCACATTTTCATGACGGATTCGTTGGGAACCCTGCGTCATCTCCGGAGAATTTTAAAGGTTTTTATGGGAAAACTGGGACCAATTTTTGCCGATTATGCCAACTCAGGAGTCAGTTTTTGTCCAGTCAAGCGTTACGCAAGTTTCATTACGCTCGAGGGAATAATAAGTTACAAGTACTGTAGCCTACATCTGTTCCTGACTTGCCCAACAGAGCTCGCCTAAGGGCCGGTTTTAACCATTTAAAATTTAAACGGCTGATTTAATCTGGTCGTTAAAATACAACAAGACGTACGTGTTTATTTGTCATAAAAATTATATTGTCGATTACTTCTCTTCATTTCCTTTGATACATCACTATACTTTGTATTGTTTATATAAAAATAATGTAGGCAATGTCAAGTAAAGTGCGTGCCTCCCTAATAAAACCAAGTGTATGATCACCAGATAGTTAAATAAATAAATAACGGGTAAATAAATAAAAATACTGTATGAATAAACACAAACCGCGACATAAACATAAATTAAATTGTTAATGAATCTAATTTAATAACCAAGAATAAATACATATAAATGGATAGGGTGTTTCAACTTTTTTGTCCGAACAGTTAGCGTAAAATTGCACGTAGCTGCTACTTTGTAAGCAGTGACTTGCAACCGGTGATTTGTCGGAGGAATGGGGAATGGGGGAAAAGAGGGTCTCACATATCCTATGGCATGTGTGACCCTCTTTTTTCCAGGATTGACCCTCAATTTTCAGCGGACAGCTCGTATCCCACTTCAACCTACGATTCGCAGGGAATAATTCCCCCGTTCCTCCGAAAATCACCGTTTGCAAGTCACTGCTTACAAAGTAGCAGCTACGTGCAATTATCCGATAACTGTTCGGACAAAAAAGTTGAAACACCCTGTATATATATGAATAATATAAATACAAATTAATCGCCAATCAAAATGTATAAGTTAAAGGAATATAAATTTAAATTAAATTATCAAATAAATAAATAAACAATACAACAAACGTTGTCGTTAGGACTATGAATTCCGCGGAAACTTGTCTATTACCGAATTTTTGTTTTTGGAATTGAGAACTTTGCTTGTGCCGCGGAATTTCTCATCCGAAATCCGGGGCGTTCCAAGGAATCCCGCAAATTCTGTCGACACCTCCCCCTCTACCTATATACCCCTTACCCCACACCAACATTTCACAGGTGTCGCGTTTAAAACACTTTTCCTCATTAGGCAAAGTCAGCTGGAAATCGTACTCCTCTCCCTACAAATCTATCAGGCAACTCCTAAATTCCGACACTGTTTAGTCTCTAGGCCCCCTGCGCCTGAACCCCCATTGCATCTTGCTGAAACCAAACACCCAACCTAAGACGAAAGTTTGGGAGCACAGGAGGGGTGAGTGGGGGGAGTGAGGACCCAAAACCGCTAGCGAGGGGGTCAGGTTACACCCCCCTCTTGCCCCCTCTTGTTCACCTGCGCAAATGGAGGGACCTTCCTTTTCAACCGACAACAAACCCCGAATGTGATGGGGACCTACTTTGCACTGCGCTTCTTCCCACGCTCCAAACCCTCCAGTGGCGGGCCCAACACAACAGAAAAGGAAGGGCTCCCCCCCTCCCAAATAATGGGAGGCAGCGTGCTCTATCAGGTAGGCCTGTGAGGCCGACACAAAAATTGGGAAGAGCAAAGAGGGGTCCTAAAGAAAATGAAGACCATTGCTCTTTTATGAACGGCATGGCCCCACAGAGTAACCCAACACCATTTTTTGGAGGGCGTTACACAACACTTGGCCAGAACAATATTATTTTTATCCAAACACAGGATCGAAATCGAAAACGAGCTTCGCAAAAAATATATATTTAAATATATATTTTTTTGCAATGCTCGTGTATGGCTACTACAGTAATAGTGTGATATTTTACTCTCTACTACGTATGTGTGGAGCACAATGAATTATGATTTTTAAATGTAGCACAATGTATTTGCAAAAATATTGTAAAGTTGTAGTGTAAACTCGGGTAAACTTAAAGATGGTAAAGGGCGAAGAGTAAATAAATAAATACCGGTATTTTATGCTCACTTTCTTACAAAAATACAGTAAATATAGCAAATAAATACGTAAATAAATAAGTACAGTGAATAAATAAATAGTAAATAAATAGTAACATGTCCTATATTTAGGGCCAGTTGTTCTAAAGCGAATAGATACACTGACAATATGTAATTTGACAAAGATTTGCTCCATAATTTGCGTTCATATACAGGTACAACAGGCCACATATTATTCGCCAAAACTAACATTTAATTAAATTGATCTATATATGGAGTCATGTTAGACCATTGAAATAGTTGGCACATTATGCAGCCAGCATAGTACAATGGCCGATCTCATTACAGCTAGTTAAAATATGCAATACATACTGTAAAATTGGAAATTATCGCGCCCTTTCTGGCAAATATTCAGATTAAAATTATTCTTTCAAGTGGAACCATTAAATATAGTTACATACATTGCACCACGGATTAATTCCCATAATGGGGTAGCCAGCGGTGACCACTGCGTTATCATACCACCAAGCATCAATAAGGTGGGAAAAACCGTTCGGACAACAATGGTCGGTTTGAGCTTCAAAAAAATTCACGGATCAGAATAAGGGTCAGGTTGTGAGTGTAATTGAATATCTGGCGCACCGATGGCTTTAATAGCCTTCCAATTAATTCGTCGCGGAGCGTTGGTAATCATGTACACAATAAATTCCATTTACAATTACGGTATCGATAACGTAGCGCGAATAATGGCTGGGTAGGTGGGGTTATAATTTTAATTAATCATTTTACAATAACCTTATGGTGGGTGGGGATTACACCTGCTCAATTTCATTTCCCGGGGAACACGCAATATTAGCAGGGATAACAGTTTCCAAGCCCCCAGTTTGTAAACACACCAGCCACACTCCAAATATGAAAAAAAACGCAACAACAATTTTCTGATCCCGGATCCGGAAAATGGGTTATCTTTTTTTAAAAAAACATGGGTTATGAAGCCAAATTGAGTCGGTGCAAGGGACATTAACTGTCCATTAGCCTAACCCCTAGCGTGCTTTTTCATCCCTGGTTAGGCCTGAATGGCCCCCGACCGAATTTTACAAAATGTGCCAATTGACGGCCCAGCTTGTCCGACGATGATTGCTGCAAAAACATGTTCAAATGCCACCCAGTTGATCGAGTAGTAATATTATTCGCCATAATGTGGGTCGATGCACCAATGGTTTGCAACAGACGACCGCAGTAAATGACACGCACCATTTGTAGTATGCCCTCAGTGTAAGATGTCATAAAATGGTGTATCCTCATCATCCATTATATTGCAAGAGATTGCAGAGATTGCAAGAGATATGAAGAGACTTCACAGTTAAATATATTACTGCATAATGTAATTTTCGGTTGATCAACCAAAAATCAGTCAAAATCTAGCATTGCCCGAAAAATTTGTTTTGCATCATGATTTCACGATTTTAGTTGAAAAAATTGCAAAATTGGGAATAAATTGAAAGGTATAAATTTATTATAAATAAAATATCATTTAAAATAGTAACAAATAACAATAAACAATACAATAAAATATATCGCGATTATGAATTATAAAACACCAAAAGTAATAGATATGATAAATGATATTAAATAAATTACGACAAGTAAATTATATAAAATTTATAAAAATTAACAAACAAAATAAAATGCATTAAACAGTAAATAAATTATGACAAGTAAATTATACACAAGTTATAAAAATAAATAAAAATAAAATTCAGTACATAGTAAATATATTATGACAAGTAAATTATACAAAATGTACAAAAATTAATAAACAAAATAAAATGCATTAAATAGTAAACAACATCATAATATGAAAATAACACAATGAATAAAATAAACAATAAATAAACAAAAGATAAGCACGATAAAATAATAAACAAAAATCATAATAGCAATCATACAAATAATAAAATAATGATGTGAAATAATATTAAATACTATAGTGCAAAATATGCCATTTTAACTAGTTGATGAATCGGTAACCTCATTAGAGACAAACACACAAAAAATTAAATGTAAATCTGTTAAAAGATCATGTACAACTATATGCAAATATTTTGTATATCAAGAGTTAATAATTTTCGACTAAAAGATGGAGTGGCGCACTTTTACCGTCTCATACATACGAGTCAGTATAATACTGGATCCTTGCAACTACATCAGTGAATATCTGCCAAACTTTTCGCCAAAATATCGTCCTGATTTGCACGCAAAATGCCTCCCCCACCCACCCACCCAACCACAAAAAAATGCGACCTTGTTTGATCCTCTTTTCCGTACCGCAATGCAACCCATAGGCCCTCGCCATTTTTGCAGCCCGTTCTCATTATGCAAATCCCCGCCGAAAATTTCGCAATGAAACGTCTCCACAGCAATTTGGGGGACTGTAAATGTGAACTGGAGACCCTCATTGGCCCGTGCTTTTGATCCCACAAAAGAGATTCACAGGACACTTTCAACCCCGTATATACGAAAAGAGAAAAAAAAATGAAAATCCTTTTTCTACAAATGCAGATGAACCGCAATTTAGATCCTCTCTGAAGATCTTGAGGTCATCTTAAATCCATTCAACGTTCCCCCCCTCCTTCTTCACAGTTTTTTTCTGGTTCTTTTTTGGCTGCTGCCACAAAGAGGAGCAAAAGATAAGGTTAGGAGCCTCATTGTCTTCCGAAATGGCCAAGTGCGAAAAGACTCTGGAACACATTGACCGGCATGATGAAAATCGAGGTTTAGGAGCCCCGGAGAAAGAAAGGTAAAGACTCCGGGGGATAAAGAGGAGTGGGGGAAGAAGAAGAAAAAAAAAATCCGGACTAGTTTCTAAACTGAATAAAAATTTATCTGGAGGGCACAGAAAAGTTGGGAGCCGGAACAAAAGGCAGCACTTTCTTTTCACTCGTGGACTTCAGCTATAAAAGTTTGGGATTCTTTTTTTATGATCTGAAAAAAGGAACGGTTAGTCACTAAAATGTGCACTATTGACCTCCTTTTTGCAGACGTTTGTACCTCCTGCGAGCTTTAAGTTATAAAATAAATAAATGTGAAATATTCACGACACGCTCGATTCGCATTGTGCGTGTCATTCGGTTTATACGTGATGAATGCCTATTGAGAGCCTATTAGAGTCATTTTACCAACCCCGAGGAAAATGGACCCGTTGTGGACCTGGTCCACTATTTGGTTGCCATTGCCAGTCTATATTGGTGATCATTATTTTACATCAACAACAACTTGCGGTTGAATCAACCAAATGATGGCAGGCTAATAAAAGAGAACCAAACAAACAAACAAATACATAAATAATACCATTAAAATCTAAATATATATATTTTTAAATTAATCAAATGAAAAATATAAAATCGAGGAATAAAATGATGTACGTAGTTTATCTAAATCTTTCTCTGTTTTATTCTTCTTATCATTTGAACACAGTGTAGCGTGCAGAATAGGCACTCTCACACGTGTAAACATCTTCGCCTACTTCCCGAGCCATGGGTTTTATCTTCTTTTTTTTGCCACAAAATTTACCATGCTCACCCCTTTTTAAAAAACGATCAAGCTGTAAAACTCGTGACATTAAAAAGGGTTCCAGGTCAGATAGCAGATGCTCCGCAAAAAGAGTTACAGACACGATGGGGGGTGCTCTCAGAGAGAGAAGTGAGGGGCAGCACCCACACCCACTAGGTCTGAAAATATTTAAAATAAGTGCGTGCAGTAGATTGCACGACCACCCGCGGAGTCCATCCTATACTTTAAAAAAAGTGCTGGACCTTGTGTAAATTTAGACCTGGAGTGGCCCTCTCTCGTGATGCCGATAAAAAGTCCCCTGTGTGGGCGTTTGCCTCACGATATATACTACCATTCATGTGACCTGACCCTGTTACTCTTTTTAGCCCCCAAGTTCGGACAAAGGTTATCAAACAACGTGACACCTTTTTTTTTGGAGTTGGTAATAACGCCGGGCTAACTAATTGCTCATTAACCCAGAAATACGCAGGGTCCTATATGTAGGACACTTACACAAAAGTTGCATTTTTAGTTGTGCTAGTTCATCATTTGTTTAATACTGTATTTTAAAATACACACACACACACACACACACACACAAAATAATTCAGACATATCTGAAGGCCAGTTCAAATAGTTCAAAAATTTACAGCTCAATTCTTCATGAACTATTTGAACTAGCCCCGCCTTTAGATATGCCTGAATTATTTTTTTGTAGGGCCTATAATTTGTTGAAATATTTTTATGAGCAAATAACGAAGATGAATATATGTAGATTATGGATAAGATAGATGAATAGTTTATAGATTGTTATAGCTGAATATTTTTAAAGCGCGAAACCGAGTGCGCACACAGTTCGCGCAGCTTGCACTGTTGGCATTATCAATGTTATCTGGTGAGGTTTGTGTAGAGGGGGATGCACTGATAAACAAGTGCTGCACTTATTTCCAACGCTACGCTTGGAGAGAGGGAACAAAATGGCCGACATATGCGACGTTGCCAAGGCCCTGGAGTAGTGTTGTAAAGGCCGGGGGGGGGGGGGGCTCGTTTTTCCGGTTTGTAACGAGGAAAATGTGGTTTCCCCATTTTTTAAGAAATATCCGGAATATCCTATGAAAAATCTGCACCTTGTGGCATGGTGCGGGGTCACCATGCCACAACCTATTATTTACTTTCCAAATATTTCACATAGAAAATAATGAGATAAAATCTGTCGCATAAAATATTTCATTTTCTGTCACGTAAGCTACGCCAACTTGTACAAAAATGGAAAAACCTATCTTCAATTCTGGACATGACTATCACTACTGCGCGAGTGTGGGTGCGCACTCGGTTTAAAAAAATTTATCTACAGTTTTAAACATCTTGAATGATGGATATATAAGGATTGAAACGCCATAATGTTTAGCCGTTCAACATTATGGCGTTTCAATCCTTATATAGGCTTCAGTTGGTCCTATACATTTTTCGTGAAAACCCTAGACACGTGCCTAGCTGCAGAACTATAAAGACTCTGTATTATCCCTCTCAAAAGGTGGTTAAATTCTGTTTGAACAATTTCCCCACCGCTTTCTCCCTCACTCGCTTGAAAATGGGCGGCAATAACTTGGACCGTTTGATTCATTCATCACAGACGAAGGAGTCCTCGCCGACAAGTGTTTAATTTGATTATCCTGGAGACACCCGGAAGGAGACGAATCATCCCTTGTCTAGGCTGCCATCAAACTCGTATTTGCAAAGTGGCAGCCGAGAGCGCTTTGGAATCGCATTAATCGACCTTTTTTTCTCTCTCTTCATCTTGCTTTCCTGAGGGAATAACAGGGAGCAAGCAGTCCTTCCCTGTAAATACTTGTTGGATGTCGGAGGGGTTATCTGCGATTTTTGTCATTGGGGAGGGAGGGAAAGACTTGCATGCCTTCCCTTTTTTCTTATCAGGGATTCTTCCCCCTTCTGCTGGGGCAGAGTTATTGCTCCCTGCTATTTCCTTTCCCGGAACAAATAGAGCCATTTTGTACGGGGCAGACCTGCGAGAAAGATAGCTAGATACTAATTCTATCTGCAGACATTCATGGCGGGACCTTCTGGGGGCCAAGAGTCATATATAGAAGACAAAGTCAAGATCTTATACTCAAAGGAAAGGGAGCGCTTTTTCTTCTCTTCTTTCCGTTCCTATATGGACACCAGAGTCGCCTGGTAAATGAGCCTTGGAGGATTACTACTGTTCTGGGCTCGGCTGAAAGAAAAAAAAAAGTTGGAGGGGAAGATTCCTGGAAGCTGATAACGGTGCTCTTTTTTTTTGCTTGAGTGTTGTTTACAATGTTATTAGGCTGCTTTTTCCGGGAGCAAACTTTGTTTACTACAAACCATGTACGAAAATGTAACGAAATATGTGAAGTTTCAACGAATACACAAGAAGCAATCCTCCAGAATAAATATTTCCTAAATTTGGGGGTGTTTAGACTGCTTTAAAAAGTGCGATTTTCGGACTTCTTCCTCAATCAGCAGTAATATGAAAGTAGGTTAGGTAGCCCGGACATACAAACATACAGATAATCTTTACCGTTTGTAAAAATAACATGAAGACCTTTAACAAACATCATAATTTATTTAGTACTAGTATTAAACGTAATCATGCAGCACTTTTTGCACACCTGCACAAGCAAAGCTTAAGTAAGTATAAATAATGAAGCAGTGCCTCATACTTAATCATAAAGAGACCCGCCTTTAAGTTTTCAATATGGCCCCCGTAACATCCTCTTACTTTATACCGTCCTCATTTATTAGGCTCGAGTTTACATATTTAATTAAGTGCTCCCAGCTTTTTTGGTGAAAATTTTCACGGGCATTAAAAACAAAAACTTTCGCTCTTTGATGGTATCCCAGGTAATCTTTCCCACGCAAAAAGGAGATGGGACGCATTCATCATTTTTGGTTACAAAGCCTTTCCAAAAACCAAAATCCTTTTCTCCACTCCAAAAAAAAAAAAAAAAATCCATCAGAAAATTTAATTACGAAATTTCAAGAACCAAAGTTATAGCCATCCATGTCTTGATATTGGACTGTTTCCTTCATTCTGATTTCGGTCCTCGAGACAATAATTCCATCTTCTGCATTCACTTTTTTTTTTCTTCTTCTCTTTTCCCAATGCTAATCGCATCACACAGACCAAAAGAGAATTCCCACCATTTTCTTATAACCCTCTTCTTTTTCTTCATCTTTTTCTTCTCTTTTCTCTTCAAAATCGAAGGACTGGCATTGTACATAACCGACGTAATTTCACGCTTAATGTGACTGCGAAGTACAAGGAAAGAACTCGGCTAGAAGGAAATTTCATCCCGTTTGGCGAGCGGCTTTGATTGCTTCGGTATAGAATGAAATGAGATTCTGCAAGTTTTCTAGCGACGTAATATTGCCATGGTATAGAAGGAGTGCTCGTCACAAATAATAAAATGAAGGAAAAGAAGAAGAAGAAGTAGAGAGGAGGGGGAGAAAAAAAAGTGGGCCGTTGACTGATCGTAAATATTGCTTTGTAATTTCCAAGCGCTCTATCAAAGTGGTTGATCAAGTCTGGAAAGTTGCTTTAGGGCTATGAAGCCCAAGCGCAGCCGGAATATTTTATAGGCTCTCTCTGAGAAGCTGGAAAGGGGGGGGGGGGCGAAAATCTGCGAAAACATTACTCCAGTACGAAATGGGGTCTTTTTATTAACTCGATTCTTTCCCCAGTACTACGGTTTATATTCGCCAAATGCACTCAATGAAATCAGGAAAATCTGCGAACAATCGATTCCTCGAGCGGTATGAATCAGACCCAAATGTGGCAACCTCGACATCGTACAACCAAATATGCGCTTTTAAAAACATACCAATTTAAATGCTGTTAAGCAACAGGCTAAAATTCGCACTTTCCGTCCACAATTGCGAAGAGTAATTAACATAATTACAAATCCGGTTTATCCTTCATCAAAATCCGGCTCACTTTGTCAAATCCTCTGATCTGCAGTAAAATCCGTAGAGTGTGTGCCTGGTATGTGCAACTGACAAAACCCACATCATATCATTACAGTATAAAACGACAGCACTCAGACAAGGTGAATGTAATGAAAATAAGGCACACATTGCGCGAGTACTTATGGTGATAGAAGCATCGAAACGTTTGTCACACATTTTTTAAAAATGTACAGTAAAACCTGTGAAGTTGGACACCCTGATATGTTGGACACTATTCAGAACAGCAAGTGTCCAATATAAACAGGAATACCTAACGTTTGCTGTGGTTAATAAAAGTGGTGTAATTTTCTGCCTTAATTGTCCTCAAATTGTGTCACTCTAATTTAACCCCAATTTAATTTTTTTTTTAATATATGACGACAAAAATAGCGCTTGTGTGACAGCGAGGGAGACCTTTCCTCGTTCGACGCCCCATTTGACGCATTAGCAAATTATTTACTGCGAGCACACTCCGGTAAGCTAGGCCAATATTTTCCCAGCATGGTTTGCGCAATTGCACTTTGTCAACTGAATGACATTATTTCCCTCCCTCCCATCCCATCCCCCCCTCCCTCCCTCTCTCTGCAATGTCCGGATGGCAAAGAGGGCTGCTGCTCTGAACCAAAAACGTTGGTCGTTGACCACCTATGCCCAGCCCAGATTGATTGGTTGGCCTTTCGCCCGCCCGCTTGATAACGACTCACCAACATGACGCACTAATTGCATCGCCTGATTAACCCACCCTTTCCCCTCCCCCCCTCTCAAAAAATTTGCATCTCTCCCCAAAAGTCTCTGTTGACACTGGAAGCATTTTCCTACATATGCGAATGGTTACCTCCCCCCCCCCCAAAAAAAACCAGCCCCCGAATTATCACCCCTACATTTTTTCCTTTGTCTCTTAGGAATTCCCTCGAAGGGGAGGAAAAGTTGCTAAGATTCGACAGCAGGAACTTCCCTCACATTATTTTGCAACGAGCACCTCATTTCTTTTTTGGAGGGCTGACGGGCAGCCCCCAAATGTCGACAGTGTGGAACTTGACACAAGGCATGTTCTCTCCAAAAATAATATTCTCAGGCGGCCAAGATATTGGCATGGAAAGAAGTCGAGTCAAATACAGGAAGTCGTCAAGATACTGTACATAAACAAAATATGCAAAAAAAAAAAAAAAATAAGAGGCACGTGAGAGAATTCAGGAATTTTGGCATTGGAGTTACTTAATTTAAAAGTTGATCAATCTCTAAGATCTAAATATGACGATTAGGTCATGAAAGCTTCTGACATGCACACATAAGCATACGTTTGTTTGTCCATGGCAACAATGGCATTCGACACTTTTAATGATGCCATGATGTCAACAATGGCTGATTTTTCTAGCTTATATACTTTTAATTTAAGAGTTGATCAATCCCTAAGCTCTAAATATGGCAATTAAGTAATGAAATCTTCTTACATACATGTACTGTACTATAGAGTTCAAATACTTTTGGCCACTTTATCCTGGTCTTGAAGCAACCCTTCGCACAGACCCCACGTTAAGGAGGTGTGTTTGTGTGAAGGGTTGCTTCAAGACCAGGATAAAGTGGCCAAAAGTATTTGAACCCCATAGTACATATAAGGATAATGATAAGTTTGTTTATTTGTCCATGGCAACAATCACATTCAACACTCTCAATGGTGCCAAGGGCTGATTTTTCTTTGATTACCATAGAAACAGGCCCTGCGAAGAACGGAGTCCGCTGCTAGTAATGCTTATAAGGTGATGGAAATGACTTGTCCAATTTCTGTTGCGATTTTTAAATTATTAAACAGCTACTTTAGTGGTTATCAAAATTACATTAAAAAGCTACAAGAGAGCTATAAACACTAATAATGTTTTATCGGGATCATTCACACTCTCCGCCATTGTCTGACATATGCGCATGAGCAATCCCCTTTTTTCCTGCCATCTGATTGGTCTGGGCGTAGTGATACATCCTGTGTGTCGCCCTATATCTCTGCCCGCGTAGGAATAACGAACCCCCGGAACGTTAACGTATCTCTGAGCGCCCCTTGGTCTTGTTCTAAGGGCCTGTATAGACCAAACGTGTCGGTTCCGCTGACAGCAGCGATGTCCCAAACTGATGGCGAAGTTCTAACTTGAATGCGCACCAGGGGCTGTTCATTCATGGGGTCCTTGCATCGGGCGTCAAAGCAGCAAGGATGTGCAGAGAGGAAAAGGAGAGAGACGTGGGCCCAGCGAGTCAGAGATAAAGCCATTTGTTCCATGCCATCCTATCTTCTCTGTTCGGTTAGAGAGAGAGGGGGGGGGAGGGGGGAAGGTTGCTAGGGTGGTGCAATCTCCAAGCCCAATCGCCCAACTCTAACCAAAAGGTTCTTTGGAAGCCTGCGAATCTGCACTGGAGAGACACATGACACAAAGCAGCTGCACACTTGCTAGAAGGCGATAGGAAATCGCCATTAGCGCGGGGAAGCTTCTAAGAAGAAGAAGAAAAAAAGGGTCCACTTTTGGAGATGAAGAGGGCGCAACAACCGTGTCTCTTAACTGCTAGTTCTCAAGTGGGCGCAGATTTCCTTTTTCAGCCTCTTAGGGTCGTTTCAGGAAAATTTTCTGCGGGGGATGGGCCCCGCCCTACAGACTTGCAGGCTCCAAAAATGGGAGCAAAATATACTTTAGTTTACGATAATAAAAGACATGCCGTTAAGATGTATAGTCTGCACCCGGTCTGCACCGAGGACATGCCATAACCATAACTTTTGCAAAAAAGTCGTACTGTACGAAAAGAAATATATAATGTGTACACTAACGGGTTGGATGACTATGAACTATGATCTAATAAAAAATATAGTTCAAAGAATGCTGCATTGTATGGCCGTATTACATATTTTAGCATCCATGATCATTGACTTTCACTGCAGACATTAAATAATTTCAGCATTTCCTTGCTGTTAATGTTATCTTACAACTTCAACATATAAAGCAGAAAGTTTGTTGGTATTTTTTGTATGTGGCGGCTACCTAACACACTTTCAGAGTAGTGAGAGTGCTGAAACTTGGAATGCCGCTGAGTCAGGGAAAAGCCACACCGGCTGCAATAATTTGAGTCTAAATGCCCAAAATTTTGATTTTTTTTAAAATTATGTTTGGTGATCTGGCAAATGTGGCACAGATTTCTTTTATTTATCAATAACCGTGCGAAGTAGCGAAGAACGGGTCCCCTGCTAGTAAATAATAGAATGAACAATAGAGGAGACTATGTTTTGATATAATTAGGCTATGCAGTATAGATATTCTATAGGCAAACAAGTGTGACCGGTAGCAAACAAATTGGCCACCTTCCTTTTCGTGGCCATTTTGTACCGATTTGTCTGCTGCCATTCCCGTTTCGTAACACATGGTATGTCTCTGCTTGACTCCAACCGGGTCACAATACCAAGCGTGTATTAGGACTACTTTATGTTAATGGCCCCTTACTTATCATGCCGAGCCCCATTCAATGCATTCTGTCAACTTTTTTTTGTGTGTGTGTGTCCTTTTCGATAAGTGCAAAAGCTGGTTCAACAAGTGACGTAACACAGTGGTTTCCTCCACCAAACAACACGCCGATAAGCCCCATTCATTCCTCTATATGTAAAGTACACTTTGTCGTCCCACACATATTATCATGAAGCATTATTAGCATAGGTGGCATTTGGACCGGGCCGCGATCAAAAGATCCAAGAACTCTCTCTGAGAGTTTCCTCTGATTTCAAATCACACACATCTGAGAAGCAAGCATTAGCTCGGTCGGCAGATGAAAGCAAATGGGTGTCGCATTTGGGGGGTTCCAAATGAGGGGTGTAGGCTGGATGTCAACCCAACCCGACCCACCGAACCACCCACCAAAATTACAGGGCTTGGCGAGGCCTCACAAAGCGGGTCTTGATTACTATTAGATGCATATGCACTGATGATTCACTCTCTTTGATGACCAACATCCTTGGCCTTCAAACGACCAAAAAAAAGTACAGGGTGGCCCACAAGAACCCACCATGTTGACATCTGTCTGGCGTCCAAAAAATCTTATTTTGGACCCCAAAAAAGTGGCTCATAAATTCGGCACACACTCTACTCCAAGCCTGTCAGTTTTTATCGGGTGGGTTACTCCACCACAAGTGCTATTTTTTTATTTACAACCCTAGAAAAAAAAAGTGCCGCCTGTCGCGCAAGAGTGTTATCATTCCTGACCGACAGGCATGGCCGCCATTATAAACACTCTTTCCTTTTAGTTTGGAAAGAAGAAGAAGAAAAAAAAAGTGTCCCACACACTTGACATTCTCAGGTCCTGCCGCAACATGACCTGGAGGGAGTTAGGACAAGTCAGATGCTCCATTAGGACCAAGTCCTTTCAAGGAGCGGATCTATTTTTCATCAGGCGCCCTATAGGAGTATATAGGGTGCTGTGGATGACAGTCCACGATTTCTTGGTTGGAACAAATGGCTTTTCTGGAGCGATAAGGCGGAACTGCGGACTGTGGACTCGGTCGAATTCATCACTCCCAGAACCAGATTGGACATACAGTAGTACTAGTCAGCGATAGAATGAAATAGCTTCTGATGAGAGTGAATCAGTTTCCACAACCTGGCAACACTGCAGGACGTAGTACGCTCTGCCACTACCAGGTGGCGCCATCTTTCTGCACACTACTGCCACTCTCAGGGCTATAGTGCACATATATGCATTTTTTACGAGCGCAACCGAGTGCGCACCCACTACCACGCAGCTCCAGCGTTCTGGCAACGTTGCCAGAGTTACTTCCCTCTGCGGTTCGTTCCAGAACCTTGGCAACGTCGCAAACGTCGGCCATTTTGTTCCCTCCACTTCAATCGTAGCGTTGGAAATAAGTGCTGCTTACCAACTATGATAATGCCAACCGTGCACGATGCGCGAACTATGGTGCGCACTTGGTATAGCTGATGACTCACCCCGGACTAATGCCCATATGCCAATATGATTTTGCAGCCCATTTTACCCGCCTACACTTCCCATATCGTACAGTATAGCGAAGGAATCAATCCTATTTGGTAACAACATGACTCAATGACTTTCATAGAAGATTTTCGCAATGCTTTATTGCTTCAACCGAACATTTCAGTATACAACACGCACATAATTTTTGCGGGGGGGAAATTTAATGACTACCACTAAAATTTACGAGGAAATACTCTCGATTCTTATTGGCGAATCAATATTTCGGCAGCAAAATCAGCCTTCACGGTTTATAGTCCCAAGGATATTGGATGGGCCACTCCCCTGCTGGGACTTTCCAAGCGCCCCCCGGTTTCTAGAGAAGGGTATATATAATACCATGGCGAGGTTTTACCAATATCCAAAGTTATGTTGGAGGGATGAATGGCGTGTAATAAAACCTCTCAGCTCCAGTTGCTAATTAGGCCTGATGAAAACATAACATGCAATTTGCACCTTCCACTCTGCTCGACAAGAGCATTTTACTCGGCTGACATGCCCATCGCTTCTCACGGACAATTTACGTTTTCTTCTCCGCCTCTCCTTTAAGGAAAATGGCTAAATCCATATCTTAATCCGGGGCTTGAACTTGGGTAGCTTGACTTATCTGACACGGGTTGATGAATGTGCCCGGATTTCCGCTGCATGGTCTCATTCAGATGAAATCAATTTGTTTCTGTCGTAATTGGTGGGGGTGTAATTAACCCAGGCCTGCTGGATTGGAGGTAGAAGCTCAAAATTGAAACGTTTCTGCATCAAAAAAATGAAGGAATTGAACCGTGTCTTTTTGCCTTTTTTTTGTGCAGGATCTGCGAATTTTGCGCAGCTTCAGAGGGGAATTGAGCCTGTAGTCATGGTGACTAGATGCGACTAAAAATAGGCAATTTCCCAGGAGGGAAAAAGGAGGGCCTCGCATGAGCAGTAATTGTCGCGTTGCACTTTGGCGACATGAAATATGAGCATGATTGACATGTAGCTTGACATTCTGCAAGAGTAATTTTTTTGTGAAGAGGAATGTTGCGCACATTAAATTGCTGGATTATTAATATTGGCAGTAAGCCGCTTTTTCGTGAAGCTATCATGCTAATAGTTATACTGCTCGAATTATTATTTTTTTCACTGGAAGTTTAATCAAGCAGGGTGTTTAGTTAAACTTAAACGCCTCTGCTCCAAATTTTGCTGCAATTGTACTTTCATTTAATCACTCAATGGCACTTTTAAATGTCTATTAAATTTGCAATACCATTTAAACACTAACTTGCTAACTTTTATGCACAATATTTGTTCAATTTTAGTACCATTTGGGGCAAAAAAATTATTTTATTCTTTATTGTATATTACTCGATTATGAATTTATTATCTGCAAATCTATTTATTTATTTACTTATTTAACATGATTATGCACCAGGTTGATTATCAAGCACCAATTTAAGCACTAATTTGCTTGCATTTTTTTGCAAAATATTTGTTAAATTTTGGTACCATTTTGACAAAATATTTTAATTTCATTCTTTATTGCATCAGATTATTGTGCAACTATTTTTCATTATTGAATGTATTGCATGTACTATATTTGGTTTCAATGCAAAATAGTCTCTATCTTTTTGAGTTAGATATGTACGTATTTCATAACATAATTATTAATACATAGCGCTTATTTATTAATTAGCTGCAAATTTATTTATTTATTTAACATGATTATGCACCAAGTTGATGAAATTATCAATCCTTCCCTTATTTTTTAAAATATTAAAGTGTGTGCAAATGGAAACAACAAAGACGTAACTTATTAACTTTATTTCAAGCCACACCTGGCAATGGTCAACAAGTCTGTTCCTATCCACCCTAATATACAAAGTCCTTTTTCTCTCTGTCCTTTAACAGCCGCCAAACATTAGAATAACTTAGGATGACAGTTGAGTGCATTCACGTTTTCTGGAGTTAACTTTCCGATGTATGCATCTCGTTATTCCAATTTCTCATCGAGATAAACCTTCCCTCCAGCAGCCACATCCCCTTATGTCGTTTGGCGGACGTGGGACACTGAATCAGGAAGAGACCTCGGCCTCCCTTCTGCCTCCCTATTTCCCCGACAAAATCTCCGGGTAGAATTTCCTCGTGCAATTACATGAGGACTGAGGGGGTTTTCTCCCTTATGTTCACATCTGTAGCACAGACGAGCCCAGCAAGAGAGGAAAAGGCAGAAGAGGAAAAGGCCAAAGTAACAGTTCAGACTCAGTCAAGTCCAAAAGCTTGGTTGAGGGTTGGACATGGTGTCCACTTCCTTCCTTGCTGGACCCACATTTGGAAGCCCGCCTCCCGTTTTGGAAACGCAAATGTTTGTGCTTGATAATGCCCCCATAATTACCGCGAGACCAAAAGAGCGGAATTTTGGAGAAGAGAGAGAGAGAGAGAAAGGTGACCACCGCCATAATTAACACTGCGTGCCAGTGCTGAGAGAGGAGAAGTTAGGGAAGTTGCTGGCTCTGTAATCACTGACCTATTTCATGCAGGTAATATACCCTTGCTTAAATATTCAGTTTGAATATACCGCAATTATCATGATTAAAATTTGCTCAAACTCTAAGCAAACTGGAACCAAAAAAAAAATTCCAAAACTTTTTTTCCCCCCTCCCTACAGTGCAATTGATGACAAGTTTGCTCAAGTTCTCTGTGTCAATTAATCAAAATTTTCCATCTCTCCATACCCGGGGTTCATGCACACTTTTTCTTTTACACTAAAATATATTAGAAACTTTTTTTTTGAAGGGGGGGGGGGGGNGGATTCCCACGTCCAAAATCTGAGCGATCCATCCATCCATGTCTTATCTTCCAACTCGGGGAGGTTTCACATCCAAACACGTCTTTCCCATCTTTGTCCCAGGTGCGCCCCCCCTCCCCCCTCCATCCTCCCCCCCCCTCTTCTCTCTTCATACCTCATACCCCGACAAGGAATCTCCATTAGACGCCTGCCTCATCTTAATCGATGGAAATGCGACTAATTAATCAGAATCGCAATTCCTGCCAGAAACCAGCGGGGGATTTTTAAAAAACGAGTTTTTCAAAAATATGCTTAAAAAAGCAAGTCCCTATTGTAGAAAGCTGCATATCATAAATAATTATTGCAGAGTGAAAGGAAAGCGAAAATGATAGACATGACAGTAGACAATAAAATTACATTTAAAATGCAATAAATTATTAATTTCAAATTAGCAAAGTATGTGTGAAAAACGAGTGAAAGCAAAGTACGCAGTTGCAAAAAAAAGGATAGGCATGAAAGTGAAACTATATTTTGACAATAAAATAAAATTTAAAAAATAAGAAATTATTCATTTCAAATTAACAAATTGTGTGAAGAACGAGTGGAAACAAAGCAAAGTACGTACTAATTAGTTGCAACAAAGGATAGACATGAAAGTGAAATACTGTGACAATAAAATTAAATTTAAAAAATAATAAATGTCTCACTTCAAATTAACAAAATACGTGTATGCCTGCATTGTTTTTTTGTTTACATTTTAAATGTTTTAGAGCTAATGAAGAACTATAGATAAAAATCTAAAAATGGCACAAGTGCTGTCCTTATATAGGACGCTAGTTATATCTGGGTATTATAATAATAACAATAATGAATAATAAAGTTATTAATAATGTATGCCTGCCTAATAAGTAATTCATTTAATTTCTGCAATTTTCACTAGATTTACATATTCATTTATTTAATTCGCCTTGAATTTGGCTACTAGTTGGAAAATAGTGTTTCATTTTTGCTCAGTTTTTGCTCTATAAATTCGCAACAAAACTTTTCTTTCAGTATTACAGTCCTGATCGGAGGGAGTTAGTACACGCAAATCATTCAAAGCCAACTTGTTCTGGCGCTAGAGATCAAAGCCGGGGTACACATCGGAGGGCCGGGCAGTGTAGCAATGGCACGAGTACAAAGGAGACTGGCATTTTAATTAGCGCCGGTCAAAAGGAAACTGCCAGGTAATTGGAATCAAGACCCGTCCTGGAAAAACGAGAGATCTCTCCCGCGCCTTTGAACCCCCCTGAATCCTGCGAATATCCGAATTGCAGGTCAACCTTTGTATAGGGCTACACATTTGCAACAGTGGTACTTCTATTTAACCCTCAGGAAAAACTATACTCTCCGCAGTTGGCCCATGAAATAAATCGCAGTTAGCTAGAAGCTCTGGCTTTCGTCCCCCTGAAAGTTTTCGACCCCACCATGAACAGCACCTCCCCTTAGAAAAAGGAATGCACATTTCCAGTGGCCAGATGTGCCTTTTGCCTGCCTCTTCTTCTATCCTCCCTTTTCCACTACTCCATTATTCTCAGTCCACTGCAAGCTGGTCCTCTTTTTTTTCTTCTTCTTCTTCCTAAGAATACAGCCTTGAAGAGGCTATACCCTTGAAATTCGACTACATGTTTGAAAACCTTGCTTAAATGATACCATTTTCGCAATATGGTGGATCAGCTCAGGATCAACTTGTAAACACGCCTCCTGGTGAGACGCTGTTGAACAAAAGAGCAATTTGATTGTCTCGGAGAAAACCGCTGTCTGGTGGGGTTTGTAAGAAGAAAGATTTCTGCCAGACTGCGTGTCTCCCTCTTAGAGAAAAAGGCAGACCCTTTGGAAGGGGAGAGAAGGGGGGGGGGGTCTCCCTTCAATGACCTTTCACCTCAGCTTGGGGGCTACTTTCTCGCCTTGTCTTCCTCTTTTTTTTGTTGCGGTCTGGCCAGATTGCAGTGTAACTCTCTCTGAGGGAGGGCGTTTTTGGAGAGACCATTATCCACGCACATCACGAGGGATGGCTATAATGGTAGACCCCTCCAGATATGTGCCCTGAAGTTATAGGTTACATGTGGTGGCAAAAACAGCACGCAAGAGTGGAACTGTTTTTAGGTGGTAGACATGTGTTATCAAACATGGTTTTTTTAAAAATTATTAGGTCACACAGCGGCTTCTTTCCTTGTATAACGAAGAGGAGCTTCTAAAGCTTGCTAAGCATAAATAGGATGCATAGCCCAAAACATTTTCTCCTTTCAGACGATTCCAACCAGTAAAAGGTGTGTCGCTGAGATTCCAACCGGTGATTAACGCGACACGACTTGAGCATAACATTTTACGCAAATGCACAAAACCTGTAAGTTATGGCCGGTCGTCACGAACACTATCCTCTTCTTTTAAAGAACTCTACCGGTTGCAATTTGTAGGCATAAACTATAGCGACACTCTAACAAAAATATTCATTCCGTGCACTTTGAAGATTCTAGACTATTCTCATCCGTTGTTGTTTGTCGGCTCGACCCATTCACTTCTTTCAAAAAGTGAAATAGGCTGTAAAAAGATAGCACTCGAGAGTTGTCTTGTTCCCACGGTTATTTTTTCTTTCTTTCTTAAGACGAGTCATAAACGCGTTCATTTTTACCTCTTACAAGGCGGTGCTGGCAAAGTAACCCTAGCAAGGCCCCGAAATTATTGTCTCGAGTCTAAACCCCAATTACATAGATGAGTAAACCCCTCTAAGAGCAAAGGTGGGCAGCAAAGAATGTGTAGACGTCTTCCCCCCTTTTTTTCTATGAGAAAAAAAAGTGTAAGAAAGAAGTTTGATCCATTAGGAAGCTCAACTGGTCTGCCGAGCAGGGGCCATAATGGCCTCTAATGATAACCCTGGGCTGGACTCCAAATGAAGGAATGGGGCTGGCCTTGATACCCTTTTTTCCCCCTCTTTCTTTAAGATCTGACGCTACTCATGGCACACCCTGTATACGGTGTTGACACATTTTCTGATCGAAGACAGCACAAGGCACAATTTGTCATAGCAAGAGTGAACCCCTTGCCAAAATGTGGCAACACTGCCCTGGCCCCCCTGACTGTGGACGTAGTACCATCCCCGTCACATAGATGGCGGTTGGCATTCTCCGCACACTACAGCCACTTTCAGGGTCATGAGAGGGGCAGTGGTACTACATACATATGCTGTACCTAGCAAATTTAATCAACTGTCTTATGTATGTGGTATGTGTGTATACGTACTGTATGTACTCGACAGTACGGTATTTATACATTTTTATTTATTATTTTATATTTTTATTTATATTTTATTTATATTTTATATTATATTTATATACATTTATTTACATTTATTTTACGTATACTTATTTATTTATTTTCCGTTTATCTATTGTTCTGTTTATATTTATGTATTTATTCATTTATATAATTTATGGATTTATTTTTGTGTTCATTAATTTATGTATTTTTGTGTTTATTCATTTTTGTATTTATTTATTGCAAGAGTGTACCCATTACCAAATCTTGGCGGAACACTGCCCCCTGAATGTGGACCTAGTACCATATGTCTCACATAGATGGCGCGTCCTCCTCCTCTGCACACTACTGATGACTCACCGCGGATATGGACAAACAGCGTCACAGACTCTAGCCAATTCTGTCTATTATTTCCTGTGACTGATGAATGGTTTTGTGTAAACGGCGCCTGTATACACATGTTGATGTTTCTTACCTTCTTAAAGATAACTCCAGTTCCAAAGCCCACTCAGGGGTGGTCCTCTTGAGCCTCTTCTTGTGGGAGGCCATCCATGTCCTCCAGCCAGCCCTTGCCTGGAAGACAAAAGAGTTCTTGATTACGTCCCTGCATGCGCACACATCGTGACCCCTCTACGTCAAAAAAAAAGAGAGAGGCAATCCCCCTTTATAACAAAAGCCTTACAAAAAGTGCGTAACTCTTCCCCCAATTTAGTCGTCGCATCGCAACTGGCTTCCAAAAAACTGGTAACTCCGCTCTTCCGCAACTTTGAGCAAGAGCCGCTCCCCCTTTAGCACCTGTTCCTGCTTCGTCACAGCTTCACGCACATCTCAACTAACACCCACTCTTTAAATTTTTTTTTAAAGGTCCAACTTATACTCCACCCTTCTCTAAGTGCACACTTGTCACCTTTCCTTCCTCAGGAGCCAAGTTGTCCCCAGCGGATATCGCAATTTCAGTAGGACTCGACCCATTACGATGGCGCCGCCAAAAGAGCCCGCACCCTATTAGCTCTCCACAAGTATCTTTGTAGATTATTCTTGCCAGTAATTGCTTCCGGGAAAGGGAGGGGGGGGGGGGGGTTAAAAAAAGAGAAAAAAGTCAAAGTGGCCCGCACTTGAAACTTTCCACCCATCAGGCAGTGATTCACCAAAAAATTGCCGGAAAAGTCGCCACGATAGTTACTTTGAAATCGAGTTGGACCAGTGCCCGGGCCACAGTTTCTAGAAGTCGTCACTGGTGTAATTGAAGGCGTGTACAACGCGATTTAATGGGCAGAGTGTGTCATCATGATTCTTAGATGGATCTTATCTTACTGTAAACTTACATAGAATTGGCTTGATTCTGTGCCTCTGTTTGTCCGTTTTTGTCCAAGGTGAGTCATCAGTAGTGTTCAGGGGGTGGGGATGATACCTGACCCACTTCCGGACTACTGAGAGTGATGAAACTTGGCACACCGATGACTTATGTGCCGCTGATTTTAAGAGAAAAGTTCGAAAACCGCACGTTTCCAAATAAACACGTAAATAAATAAACAAATTAAATTAAAAACATTGGCTTACATTTGCAACAACGATATTCTTCGGACAGTCGGCTTGACTTTTGGCGTTTCATCCCCCTTTTGGACTTCCGACCTGTCAATTGGCTATTGAAACGACACTAGTTATCGGCCGGAAATTTTTGTCCCCTCCCGAAATATTGATTTTATGGACAGTGCTTTACATTTCAAACGCCCCCGCCCTGCCCTACACCACCCTACCCGTTTGCATTATGCTCACTTAACAAATATTATCCCCTCGGACAGAGCACGCCGTCAAATGAAAAGCCAATTCGCGCCGCGTCAAAAGGCTCAAACAATAGGGACGTAATTTGTAATTATGAATTTCGACCCCCCCCCCCTTCCCATGCCCCTCCTCTCCCCACCCCATTCACTCAAAATTTGGCTTCATTTATGAACTTGGGTGAACGAGGCCAGAAAATGACCCAAACTACTGGGGACCCGCTCTTTTTAAGCCACTTTTTTTTTTTTAGGGGACCGGTTGTAACCCTGGAGGCGACAAGCACGGCCTGGCTAATCAGGATTAAAAGTCAAAGCTAAGTAATTAGGCTTCCTATTTGGGATGAGGCAAAAGCCGGGGCCGTAACACGACTCCCGGAAACCTGATTGGAGGGTTTTGGCTTGGCCCAGAAGAAAGCCCAAGAGGGAAATTAATGGCCTGTCATTTTATGTTGAAGTTTCACTAAGGCAAGAGTATATCGCCCATATTTGGACACCCAGTAGGGGGACGGACGGCCCAAAAATGTCCGGGGTTCAAGTTTTAAATCCGCCCACACCCCCTGCCCATGTTCAGCTCAAATACAGCTGTCATCTGACTCATTCTTGCAAGGTTGCAACAATTAACTTGGAAACGGAAATTGAACCAGGTGGTAGTGTTGGAAGTCATGTTTGCTTTTTCCAGCATTAATTTATTGACTGGAAACTAATTATCTGCTGAGGAATTAAATTTGCATATTTATGTGGAGTTAATGAATAATTTCAACGACAACTATGGCATACATATCTGACACAATAAATCAGAAAGTTTGTCTGTATGTCCGGGCTACCTAACCCACTTTCTGACTACTGAGAGCTATGTACAGTCTCATCATTGTGCATAGTACTCGGGGAAATGAGTAAGGTAGCCGACCTTAACCTCAAATTAGCCTCCTCTTCACGACTCGTGAGGTAGAGGCTAGGGGTCTCGGACTTTTAGCCCCCGGCATATTGGCCCCCGTGACAATTTCGCCCCCGCCGTTGCCAGGCTACAACAAGGCCAGGTCACTTCTCTAGAAATGCCCAGCCGAATGCTTCAAAGTGGAGTATGTCACGGGGGCGAATACGCCGGGGGCTAAAAGTCCGGATCCCGCTAATTTGTGCTTCAGGTCTGATACCTTACTCATTTCCGCACTGTACAGGACATTTCTATAGGTTTCTACAAGCGTCTCACCTTGTTGATGGCAAACTTCTGGTACAAATTGAAAAGCGCGGAAAAGCGTGTCTTTTTTTTCCTCTATACGAACCAATCTGAACCCGAACCCCCCCAATTTTGCGGTGAAGGAAACCATGACCGATCCCCTATTTGGTGTAGACCAGGACAAGAACAGGGTCACTTTTCCGCATTAAAAACCGTCTCTTGAAACCCCCCCCCCCTCCCCCATCGAACACTGTATCCAGCATGTCAGATGGGTCGTCGAAAGGAGAGCCATTGGCCCAAGCTCCTTCGTCTCTTCTCGCTGGAATGAACCCGAATGGTCTCCCGATATTCCTTTGTGGATATGAAAGTCCCGGGGGAAATGCGCCGTTCCGTGGTCAGGAAGTGCTTTTCAAGGGGGGCTTCAAATGCACCACTGCACCCTTCAAAATCGGAACCCCCCCCAACCCCCCCTCTTCCTCTTCCCATTTTTTCCCTCTCTTCTTCTGTACCCCCCTGCCGTTCGCGGAACCCCGAAAAGCACTTCCTGTTATCGCGAATCCCAAAGAGTGATACCCCCTTCATATCTACTTCATCGCATTCCCATTTCCCGATTTCCAGACCGGTTTAGTACGATTCGAGGATTTCAAGGAAGAGCAAGATCAGCTCCAGAGTCATAATAAATAGCATAAATAAAATATTTAAAATATGTAAAAATATTTTTAAATTTGCATTCATTTACTAGGTATATCTAAATAATTTTATTCACATACATTTATTTATACTATTTATAATATTTCATTACATTTATTTCATTTCATTTTATTAAATGTATGTCATTTAATTTTATTTATTTAATTTGTCATTATATTTTATTTTATGAAATGTGTCATTTAATTTAATTTAATTCATTAAATGTCATTTTTATTATCGTACTGTATTAAATTTATTGTATTGTATTAAATTTATGTCATTTTTTATTTATTATATTGTATTAAATTTATGTCATTTTATTTATTATATTGTATTAAATTTATGTCATTTTATTTATTATATTTATTACATTTGCATTTATTTTATTTATGTTATGTTGATTTCATATTTCATTTATATTTATTTAACATTTATTTTATAGGGCTGCGCGGCTACATTGTGTTTCATTTTATTTACATGATTCGTATTTTTTATACTGGCAGGAAAGTGGAGCCTGTTCTTCGCACGGCCTGTTGCCATGGTAGCCAAGTTGCCATGCACAAACATTCCCTTATTATATGTATGATCATAATATATCATTATGTAAATATTAAAATATTAAAATTTGGTATACAAAAATGCAAAAATTAGCAAAGCATTTAAATATCTATGCTATGATTGATTCAATCTATACAATCTATGTATTATGATCGACAATGTTTGTTTGTTTGTTTGACCAGGTTCGGTGGCAACTGTTTCCATGGCAACCATAACAAAAGTAAATATAATAGTCAGAGAAACATTGAATTGTCCATAATATTAAATAGTAAGGTTCTTACAGCATGTTGCAATATTGGCTTATTGAAGTGGTTTTTTTTACCGGAGCATGTCTTAAGATAGTGTAGGAAATCCTTTTTGGTAAGGGCCGGAGGGAAGGGGGCGGCAGGGGTAGGAGGGATTTGTGGGGGNGGAGGGGGGGGGGATCATTAAGCTTAATTTAGCGCGGGAGTCCCCTGCGTGCCAAGCAAAATAATGAGCTCTTTGAATCCTGTTTGTTCACTGGACGAACCCGCGCAATGCAAATCGGCCCCCGGTAATTCCCTTGTCCTCACTAATGAAAGGTGAGTTATGAGGGTGAAGGGGGTGGGAGGTGGGGGGCTGTATTTTGGAAGAGGGTGGTATCGCAGCATCCATGGGTGTCCCTAATACGTGAGAGGAGCCCTAACCCTTATTTCGAATTTTCCTTGGGACGCCATCCGGATTTGCTGGAGGAACGCTCTCCAAGGCGGTCTTGATCCGGAAATCTGCGAATCCGGGTCATTAGTTTTGCGCCGGGTGGGATTACGGAGTAATTAGGCCACATTTCACGACGCCTGCTTCCATCCATAACAGGGATATCAAGGTGAATTGCTACGTACAGTACCATACATCTGGTGAAACTGGTGACTGACAAAATAATGCTACACCAGTGGGATGTATAGAATTGGCTTCAGTCTGTGCCTCTGTTTGTCCAAAGTCATCAGCTAGGTGCATGTAGTTCTGTACCATTACCCCTCGCACGACCCTGAGAGTGACAGTAGTATGCGTCATCTATAGGCTACTAAGGGGTTCACTCTCGTAAATTTTAGAATAAGGCTTGTCGCTTATAGAGTTCAACAGCCTGTAACGTCAGAGCATGGTAAATAGCATTTTCCGCATGTTCTATGACTTCTTCAACAGAGGCATACATAATATCGTGTAGAATCATGAAAACTCATAGCAAATGTAGGCGGATATCAATTTCAACTAGTCTAGCTATGACTTTAAAATGAGGCTATCAACTTTTAAGGCTTTTTTCCCTCAGGATTCTCAGGCAGGTCAATATACTTTTGGTAGGCAGAATACAAAGCAGGAGTTTATATAATACTGTACTGCACCGAAGCGAGCTAAAAGTTTGGCGCATAATAATAATTTCTCAAAAGCAGGCTGTACCTTGATCTGAAAAGTGGCGCCTACATTTTGCCCGCGACTTTGCATGCAATTCACACCTCATGATAATAAAAATAATCAAATAATAAAAATAATAAGTCAAAATGAAACTAAATAAATAAGTAAGTGCGTAAATAAATCCAGGCACGCATAGCTTGACAAAGTTTACAGCAAGTTTAACTTTAGGTAATGTATGGAATGTTGTAAGCCCTGGGCTCAGCACACGCACATAACTGACTGGAAGCGACTGTAATTTACGGACCCGTTTGACCTCACCCGGGTTTTAGGGTGGGAAAATGACCTTTTAACGTCGCATAGTCGACCCCCTCCCCCTATAGGGATGCGCAGTCCCTTACATATTATGCGGACATCATTCCCAGTCCCCAGACGACACTTTTCTTTCGTTTTATGCACGCAATGCAACGGGATGTACCGATGAAAGGTCCTATAAAAAGAGGCGAATGGAAACCTTGCTGTCATGGCCTTGACCTTTGACCTCGGTCGTCAGTTGGTCCAGCTGTCAGCTGGATATGCAATATCCATGGCGGTTTCACTGAACTGTGTATTAACGTATGAACATTATTGTGGCTTTGCTAATATCGCGGTACTGGTGTTGTGTCGTATCGATTTCGGTTTGAGGTCCGAATCGATGTGTATCGATACATATGCGCGACTGGGGTGCGCAGAATTTCCTTTAGTTAGTTGGAACACTCATAGTACATGGTTCCTGTAGCCTACTTCCAGAAATTTCAGGCATGCTGACCTGCGACTTAGGCGGTCACACTGGAATAATTACGAGCCAAAATACGCCCGAAATTAGGCGATTGCTTTTTCCCATCCGGCTTCTGATTGGTCTACAACCCCTGCACGAGCCCGCTTCATTTTCCTGCGAAACTCTTTTTCTCTCTCTCTCTCTCTCTCTCTATGCATGGTGCTGTATGTATAAAGCCTTGGCTGTAATGCAGTTCACCAGTTCCACCCCCAGTAGTGTGTGATGTGGTTTTCCTTTTAACTTATGACCACCGGTCGGCACCCCTCTGCTTGCACCAATGCGCCGGACCCCCCCTTGGAAAACGAAACCGCCAGTCCTCACTTTTAATTAAAAATACACTCCCTCCACACCACTGACCCCTTCATTAATTAGCACTCAGTAGGTCTCGGAGATTCACACCTAGTAATGATCTCTTACGTAAAGTTCTTTTCGCAAATAACAGCTACGATTTCTTGTAGAGATGTCAGTCGGTAGCGATTTTTGTACGGAGCTGCTTATTTTTAAGCTGTTACTTTTAGTGGTTATTAAAAGTATTAGTTGCAACTAATACTTTCAATAACCACTAAAGTATGCCAATATCATGTTGTCTTAAATTAGTGTCTTATATACTTTGCTGTTAATAATTAACAGCAAAGTACAAAAATCACTAACCACTAAGATAACAGCTTACAATAATTGTAAGCTGTTATCTTAGTGGTTAGGGATTTTTGTACCAAACTTCTTAATTTAAAATATTATTTTAGTGGTTATTAAATGTATTAGTTGATATTAGGTTGTAGCAAGCGAGTAGCAATTTGTACTGTTAATTTTAAGCTGTTATTTTAGTGATTATGAAAAGTATTACTTACTGATACTTTGTTGTGGCAGTGTCTTCGTGCTTACCGATATTATTTTGTACCAAGCTGCTTATTTTGAGCTGCTGAGTGGTCATTAAAGTATTAATACCGGTAACTAATATTATGTTTAGTGGGTTAGAGATTTTTGTACCAAGATGCGTAATTCAATAAGCTGCTATTTTACTGGTAATGCAAATGTATAACATGCTGATAGGTTGTGTGATAGATCCTTTGAAAGCAGATTATAATGGGTGGAATTTTTTGTCACACTCCTTGTTACTGCTAAATTAGCAGTAACTATAGCAGTGGAACGAATATGCCACCAATTCTTTCTAATCAAAATATGTAGAATTGGCTCGAGCCTGTTTGTCCGGGGTGAGTCATCACATTTCATGCATGAAGACCTTCTCCCAGATGGTTCAAACTAGGCCACACTGGTCAGTTAACTGGCCTAACACAACCAGCCAATGGGTGTCCAGCGACTCCCCCGATATGGAGCCAACCAACCCTACCTGGAGACTCATTAAAGTGAGTGATAATCCGGCAGCCAACAGAAGCACCCCGTCGAGGGAAGGTGAAAGAAAGAAAAAAAAGAGTGAAAAGCAGCCGTGAAATGTAGATAGAAAAAAAGAAGAAAGAATAGCTTTTTTGGATGGGGGGGGGGGGGGGGGGNGGCGCTATATATGTGTGCCCTACACACCCCACCTTTTCAACTTGAACAATTCCGAGACCTAGGGAGGTCCTTCCCTTCCTTTTTATCAGAGGCCAAGATCGCCGACGGCTCCCCGCAACATTAAAACCCCATTTGCAGTCCCCCCCATCCCCACCCACCTCGAAGCCAGGTGAGAAAGGCCAGAATCCAGCAGAGACACGGGAATCATCATAATAACCACTGGGGGGAAAAGGGGAATCAACAAAAAACAGAAACAGGAAAAGGATGTGGGTCAAAAAAGGGTATTCGGATAATTAGGACACAAAATAACACGCTAATTATGAGCACAGCACCCAAGTCTTTAATAGTTACAGCAGTATTAAACTGCCACATTTAGCAACAGCTAAAAACAGCCAGCAATGAAGGAGCTGCTTATTCATAACAGCCATTTAAACAGCTACAATTAGTCGCTACTTTAGCAGCTACAGTGTATTAGTTACTTTAGTAATTGCAATGCAACAGCTACTCTAGCAGCTACAATGTATTAGTTACTTTAGTAATTGCAATGCAACAGCTACTCTAGCAGCTACAATGTAGTTTTAGCTGTTACAACATCCGTTACTTTAGTAGTTGAAATGTAGCAGCTACTTTAGCAGCTTCATTGTAATATTTACTTTAGTGGTTACTAAGTAGCTGCAACTTTACCAGCTATATTGTAGCTGCCACTTTAGCAGTTATAACAAAACATATACTTTAGAGGTTGCAATGTAGTAGTTAAACGTAGCTGCTACTTTAAAGGCTACGGTGAAGCCGTTACTTTAGCAGATTTACTATTTGCTTTAGCGGTTACAAAATGGATGTTACTGTATCAGCTATATTGTAGCTGCTACTGTAGCAGTTACAACAAAGCAGCTACATTACGAGCTAAAGTAGCCGTTACTTAGCAGCTTTTATACTAGTTGCTTTAGTGGTTACAAAATACTTATAGCTGTTGCTTTATCAGTTGAAATGTAGCCGCTTCTTTAGCAGTTGATTAGGTGATACAAAGTAGCTGCTACTTTATCAGCTAGAATGTATTGCTAGTTTATCAGTTTTTCACCATCGCCGCAAGTAATTATTATGTTAATAATGGGGACGAGGCGCAGGGTCGCCCGGAAAACGATAGCATCGATGGGTGTTCCGAATAACAGCTAGCGAGCGCACCCTCTGCTGGATTTCTGGGGAATGTGTTGTGCTGCGGCTCATCCCCTTAATGGACCTGAAAACTGACCTGCGGTAATGGGACTTTAATGTGGTGACACACGACACCAACTGTGAATTTCCACTTCTATAATTAGGCATGGGACCCCCCACCCCCCACTACCACCCCCATACCACCAGCCCTCCACCAGCTCTCTCTCTCCGGAAGTTTCCCGGCAACGACAGTTAGTAATGGAAACGACATTTGTTCACGGCTGTGACATTTATCCGTGACAACTATACACAGCAATGGTAATTACCAGGCGCAACATTTTTGGCATAATTTTCCCCTCTTTGCCATCAATTAAAGGCTATTATCTCGCTAGCAAGTAAGGGTGCTGCCCATTTTAAAGTCCTGAAATAGCATCTCCCCAGGGGATCAGCATTACTCTTCTACAGCTCTGTATGTACAGTACAGCGCAGTTTGTTGCTGAGCAGCCAAAAGCGGGTTTACTGGCCTCTCTGTACAATCTACAGGGGCTGTACTTTGCTCAAGTTAAAATGAAATAATTCAAGGATCGTTTAGCCTACCACCAGCAATGAATATAAAGTGACGGAACATTAACTAATGACTTGCCTACCATAGGCGCTAATAGGTGCATTTTTTGTTAATTTTACTAATATTTAGAATGGTTATTTTACTAATATTTATTTTAGTTAAATAACTAATATTTATTTTAGTTAAATAACTAATATTTATTTTAGTTAAATAGCTAATATTTATTTTAGTTAAATAACTAATATTTATTTTAGTTAAATAACTAATATTTATTTTAGTTAAATAACTAATATTTATTTTAGTTAAATAACTAATATTTATTTTAGTTACTTTACTAATATTTAGAATGGTTAGTTGACTAATATTTAGAATGGTTAGTTGACTAATATTTAGAATGGTTAGTTGACTAATATTTAGAATGGTTAGTTGACTAATATTTGGTTGTTAAATAACTAATATTTTTGTTAAATAACTACTATTTTGTTAAATAACTAATATTTTGTTAAATAACTAATATTTTGTTAAATAACCAATATTTTGTTAAATAACTAATATTTAGGTTCAGCGATTTACCTAATATATGTAGCTATTCTAACTAATATATTTCAGTTATTTTAACTAATATCTACTATTTCAGTTATTTTGACATATTTGAACGCAGAGTAGTTGGTTTTACTTTCACTTCATTTTTCTCATATACAGTACCTTATTATTAGAGTGGAACTACCCCACATTGTTCACAAAATAATAGAAGCCTCCTGCCAAAAAAATACGCACGATTAGCTAAACCCAATTAATTTACCTGACAATGACCATTGCCACCAAACGCCCATCCCGAGCAGCAAATGAGTCGCCCTGGAAACGACAATGGCTCCCTCTCTCATCATCCCCACCACATCTTTTTTTCTCTCTTTATTATTCCCCATCATTATTATCCCAGCGACAATGAGTGAAGTGGGTCTTACCAAATCCCCCACAATCCACGCTTTATTTCACCGGGACTAAAAGGTGGTAATATTCAATCCCAGAAACTCGATTACGTACAGCTTGATAGCCAAGCACCGTTATTGGTTCAGGGGGGGAGGGGCTATAGAGAGAGAGTGGTCCTAATTCTCATCAGATTTCCAAGAGGATTAACTCGTTAAGTTGAGCAGGAACCATCCTCCCCATCTCCCTCAGGAGAGATAGTTCCTCCAGGGGGAGGGAGCCCAATCTGAAATAATTTTCAGGCATCATCTAACCAAGAGCTGGGTTGAGTCTATGAAAGGCATTCCTTCCGGTTGAGATGATGTCCCTCGAGAGTGGAGCTACAAAAAAAAAAATAGAAATGGAGAAGTTGCGGTCCTCTCCCTCCACCGAGATGGACGCCATAAGAAGAGGATGAGAGGAGGGCAGGAAGCCCCCTATTGGCCCCTAGTGAGTGGCATGGCTGGAAAAGACCGCAAGACAGGGGCCATGAGTTGAATTGAAGATGAAGAGGCTGCCGGAAGGTATATGGAAGATAAATGTTTAATCCCTCAGACAGTCTGGAATATGCGCCTCTGTCCGGGGTGAGCCATCAGCTAAAAATGATTTTTTTTACAACGAGCGCAACCGAGTGCGCACCCACACTCGCGCAGCTCCGGTGTTCTGGCATACTCGCAACAACGTTGCAGAGTTACTCCCGAGGGGCCAAAATAATAAATAATAAATAATTCCCGTAGCCTCTTAGGGTCGTTCCAGAGCCTCGGTAGCCTCGGCAACGTCGCAAATGTCGGCCATTTTGTCCCCCCCCCCCCGCGCGTAGCGTTGGAAATAAGTGCCTCGGTTATGTACTCCTACACCCACTATAGGCCTACAGAAAGCTTCCTCAGTAGCTATCATTGGTAATGCCAACCGTGCAATCTGCGCGAAATGTGGTGCGTACTCGGTTGCTCCCGTACAAAAATTCATCTATACAATCATGGATAGTCAGGGTTTGGCGTGACCCGTTCCAACCCTTCACGCCCTAAATTGGTACATTCATAGGCGCCAGCTTGGTCTGGTTGTACACAAAGTACACTTTAATTTCCCCCTCGCCATGTTTCCGCTCCCGACCTAAGTAAGATTAATTTTTGAAACCCCCCCCCACCTGGTTCTGGGGGTTACCACATTTTCCCTGAAAAAAAAGGGTCACCCGCATCCCTTTCCGGAAATTATGGAATCAATACGCCATTGTGGTTTCCTGGCTATAGGGGAGAGGGTTGGAAGAGAGAGAGAGAGAGAAAAAAAAATGGCATTTTTTTGGGGGGGGGGAGNGGGGGGGGAAGGTAGAGTGAGTGAGGGGGATCGAACCGTTTCCGCCATTTATGGGGAGATTGCAATCACCTGTACTTGCATTATCGGCAACCTATTCAAAAAAAACGGAGGGGGGTTGGAAGTGCTGATGTTGGTTGAAAAAAGTGACAGCTTCTGGCGCCGATAGAAACACCCAGTAGAAATCAGGGCTGCTGACTCTGGTTTTTCCTGTCGACGACGTGTTGACAAAAATCTTATTTGATGCTGACACATCGACTGATGCTGCATGCTGGAGGAAACAACTTGACCAACAGCAGCATCCACCCGTAAGATGAAGGCAAGATGATCAAAGCAAAGGCGAGAGAGGAATAAGGCTTCCCAGCTTTTCCTTCATTATCTGGACCACCCGCTGGCTGCGACCTAATGAGATTCGCTGATAATGGTGGGGAAGCGACGCCATCACCACCATACCCCCGCACCGCTAACCCAGCAAGCTCCTATATACTTTCTGCTCATCTTCCTTCCTCCAGCATCCCCCTGGCCTGGCATCTGCTCCGGACCACCCCCTTTTGGACTTAATTGTTGCTCTCTCTCTCTCTCTCTCTGTGTGTGTGTAGAAAGGTCCAACCCCCACTGGCTCGTTGGACTGCGACCCTAACTCCCAGCAATTGCTAAACCCACTTATTTTTGAATTAAACTCGAGCCCCCGGAATTTAACTTGCTGAGGGGAATTGCCTAACACGTGCCACCATATTGGACATCTTGGTCATCAGGGCAATGCACATTTTGTAAAAAATTACTTAGGGGATGACTTACGTTTAAAGATAATTTATACTACGGCATTAATATTCGGTTCATCTATATTATTAAAATCATATTCATGCTGTATTATTATGCCTTCTGATTGGTACGCTGTATATAGTGTTACCGCGACGCTTCCAATTGGTCCCCGTTCTGCGCAGCCGCAATGAGGGTGGAAGCAGAGCCTCTGGTGGGTGGGAGCAGGAACCATCCGTTCGTTCGCTGCCAACATTTCTCACTCCCCACCCACACGCACCCAGTGAGCGAAGCGAGGGTTTTTCTCATTTCAATAGCTATAAATTGGCATACAAGTTTATGTTAATTTTATTTTTGAGAACAACATACATTTCTTCGCGGCGTTAGTTCCCATAAGCGGGGTGTCCATGTATTACCTAACCACCTCATAATAATTTTAATAATATACATAATTATATTACTTGCAACACTCCCCTGCCTCCACGAGGTTACCATGCCAGGTTGGCAAGGTCACAATAACGTTCGTTGGCCGCCGGCGCCCATGGCGGACACATTGTTGGCGTATAAACCCGCAATAAGCCCAAGCTCAAAATTAATTAAAATGATCAGGCAATGCGACGTACCGTGCCTGCCAGGGCCACAAGGTAGGATTGGTGCGGTCACCCGAAAGCCATACAGGGCTCAACTATCACCTCCAGGGAGCACAAAAATTCGTTTTAGAGTTAACTATACACAACGTCTCCCCTTGATCTATAGATTCAGACAGTGCCTATTAGCTAGGTTAGTGGGTCTGCGAACCAAGGGTTTAGTAAACAGTGTTGACCACTAGTTAATGAGCTGAGTGTATCGAAGCGCATAGTAAAACAGTTCGTCTCTCCTCAAACTTCGCAAATAAATTTTTTTTCCCCCAGTCTAGCTCGCTACCTCTGAAGCATAATATACGTCCGTTTACATTAGCAAATGGTGTGCAAATAACTTGAGGAGGGTAATCAATTGCCAGCCCCCCAAACATTCATCGAATATAACCCAAGCTTCGCAAGCAGAAACTACAGTATATATGTTCGAGTCCGTATAAATCCAGGGCGGGTCCCTCTGGGGTTTTTACCAGGGGGTTTACAATGCATGCAAAAGACCCGTTAGCCATGCAAAAACCACCCGGTTTTATGAGAGAATAAATGATTGTTATGCATCGGCACCAATCATGCCTGGGCCCCCGTTGTCCGCCAATTAATCCACCGATTGTCATTCCCAACAATGAAGCGGTCCACACACGTTTTACACACACACAAATATGCACCCTACAATCCACGCACACAAAAAGTGAAATACTAGTTAGATGTGACTTACACTCTAATGGGCATTGTTTATAAGCGGGCCCTGAAATTACTGTCACGAAACCGCAATTGCAATGAATGTTTTTTAGAGGGAGAGCTTGGGGGGCAACAGGGTGATCCATTTGCCCATTTTGGAGCACACAATTATCCGATTTTATCCTCCAGTTTGATCAGTGTCCTTTGGATCACCCTGTGGTACAGAGTGAATCTGCAAATTGAGCCATTTTTGCAGCGTGTCCCTCCCGGCTTGAGAGTAATGTGCTCGTGGCCGAAAAACATGACTAGGACCAAGGGAGGAACGACCAATTGGGACCCCCAGGCCCCCCTCCAAAAAAAAAAAAGATGGAGCTACTTGGAGCACAACCTTTGGGAAGCACAATCAATCTGGAAAAAAAAGAACCTAAATTAAGTGGGTCTTTTGTGTGCCGACTGACCCCTTCTCATGGAAATGTCGCCCGGACGTACTTTGATTTTTTTTTTGTTCCCGTGGGGAGGGGGGGGGGGGGNGGGGGGGGTTCCAAAAAACGTGTCCCGGAACGTGAACGCACTCAACTGGGATTAAACTACTTAGGGTCGTGACTATGTGTGGCCACACGCCCGGATCTAAATCTGTATAGTTCAAACCTGGAGGTGTACCGATACCAGATTGTGTCACACACACACACAAAAAAAATCTGTTGAATACATGAAATGTCAAACGGATGCAAAGTTTGTTGGTATGTATGTTTGTCCGGGTTACATATCCCACTTCCGGACTACAGAGTGTACTGAAACTTGGCACACTGATGGATTACGTGGTGCTGAAGTGAAAAGTCCGAAAACCGCACTTTTTTCGAGTTTAAATACCCAAAATTTACTAGTTCGTAGTTTTTTCTGATGTTTGGTTTATCAGATATTGCTACCAAAATATCTCACGGTCGTTCTTTGTAAATAGCACACATTTGTGACAAGACTTACAGACGGCAAGTACACTACGCTCTCACAGTTTTATCTACGCAATTTTTACGTACAAAGACCTCTCTATGCCCCTAACCTTATCTGACTTTCGACCCAAGAAAAGCAGCTTGTACAATAGTCTAACCCTTTTAACGATAAAATCGACCAAACTTTCCCACCACACCCCAATCTTTTCATCGCTTCGAAAACAGTAGAGGGTTGGTTGTATAGGACTTTTTTTCTCTCTCAGAGAGTCTCTATACACATGGGGGTCGATATTAATACATACCCGGCGATATGTAAAACAGGGTTGAGGAAAAGAAGGCAAGCCTTTGTATCCAGGGCGCCCTTGTTGAAGGCGGCCATTAATTAGGGAAATCAGTGATGTAAGGGCAAGTTTTCCTCTCTCATTAACTTTCAACCAGGAGCCTCCCCCACCTTGCTCTAATTATCTTATGCAAAGGTTGCGCCTAGAACATATTTATGAAAAAAGAAGAAGACGAAGACGAGGAGGAGGAAGAGAAGGAGTGGGTAGCACAAGTATGCTTAACAAGGTGCCGAAAATTTACTTTACCCCCGACGAGATGAAAGCGGGAGGCACTTGAAAAAGAGAAGGCCATCATATACCACCCCTAATTTTCAAAAGAAGGCTCGGAAATATTTATGGACAATGGATTGGAACGTGACTTAATTCTTGTGTAAGTTTTACGTGATCAACAGCGCAAATGTCGATGTTTGTCGGTACCTTTCAAGGGATGATTTAATAGCTGGTGAAAGATGTTGCAAAAATGATGATGCAAGATTTGTATTCATTGCTTGAGGCCTGGAATAATAGCTTCCCCTGTATAAAGGTAAAAATATATTAAGTTTAGCTCAATCACTTAATTTTTCGGCATATTTGTGTATTTTTTTTCCTGTCGATGAAATTAATAATGGATCGAATTTATCTCCTGCAATGTAAAAAGGTATTGAATTTGGTTCAATTAATGCAATTTTCCGCAAATTTGTGTCGTTTTATTTTACTCAAGTCTTGAAATTCATAATACGATAATAAGATAATAATGGATCCAATTTATTGACGAAAAAACACGACATTATTTTAGTGGATTTAGACCCATTCAGTGAACTAATATTTCCCACATAAGCCTTAATAGAGCTCCTTTTAAACTTCAACAAAATTATGATAAAAACAGCTCCTAAAGGTTGTTTAATATAATTGACTGTGACATTTCCACTGTATTTGAGTCATCAGACATTATTTGAATGATTAGTTACATATTAAATGAACCTTGCTCCTATTGTATAAGAGTCTACTTACGAGTCAGTAAAATGTCGCTCACATTTTTTTTCGCGAAATTGTCTATACCTGTCCTAAGCGGCACCATAACTTCCTATTGCCCTTATATTTAGCGTCTGAGCTAGTAGCTGAGCCGAGTTCATATTTGGAAGCCTATGAGACTCCGGATAAACAGGCAATATCCGGATTGGCTCCAACTGGCACTTTTTTTAAAGAAAAAAAATGAAAAAAAGAACTGGTGCCATATATCCAAAAAGGTGGCAGCCTTTTAAAGCCCTGTCTCTCATCAAATAGTAATAACAACAAGCGCCATTTTCTTTTGTCATGTGCCGCCCTTTTTTTTTGGCAGGAGATGGGGGTAGAGTTTTATATCCATCCTATATATCCCCCCTCCACTCCAGAGAGCAGAAGTGGATGGAGAAATCTCCTTGGGCAATTGCCACTGCTGACTGTCCAATATTGACTGAGCGACACAAACGCGCGACAGAAACCAATCTATAGTGAGGGGGATGACCTCCGGATGTGTGCCGTACCTCCAGGGGGTACAAAAGTCATGTCAGCGACATATATGAGCATCCTCGCGAAATAAAATTCAGATTGGTCAACATGCGCATGTGACCACACAACGTCTGCAAAATCCGATGACAGAAAATGGTATGGTGGAGAGAAACAGGCGAGGCAAACATAGCACTTGCAATGAATAATTTCTAGAGTTGTTTTGTGGCCCTTAGCAGCACAGGTGAAAGGAAAATCTGCTAGCTCCATGAATTCTCCATATATAGCAATGTCAATGCTTTTGGCTTGCAACCTACATTTTATATGAGTCTAGCTCTTTAGGGCCCCCCTCTTCGTGACTCTTGATAACGCCGTGCACATTGTCTGGTCTCTGACATAATGCTCAAAATTTGAAGGCCTAGAACTCGAATAAGGGAACAGGCCATTACTTGGGGAAAATCAGATGCTGAATGAGTAACAAGAAAGGTTACACCCAGCAGATAACAGATGTTGGGAAACTCTCCTCATGTTTATAACGCTCGTATTACAGGCCGTTACCAAAACTTCACTTCATATACACTTTGTTCTGTTATTTGATGCAAATATTGACTTCAATATAGTGTATATAAAGGTTAATGACAACAGTGCTGTCCTTAACGAACGTTATTGTGGCTTTGCCAAGTTGCTATATGGACACCTGCTGTTGCCATTTTACGCAAATTCACTACATACACCTAGCTGAACGGGGATGACTGACTCCGGACAAACAGAAGCACAGACTACCTTTGCACTGTAGTACCATATCCCCCACATAGCTGGCTAACGAACGTTATTGTGGCTTTGCCAAGTTGCCATGGACACCTGCTGTTGCCATTTTACGCAAATTCACTACATGCACCTAGCTGAACGGAGATGACTCACTCTGGACAAACAGAAGCACAGGCTTGCNTTCCCCCCCCCCCCCCCCCGACTACTGTAGCACCATATCCCTCACATAGCTGGCTCATTATTCCTCTATCGCTACCTGGACATATACATAGGCACATACTCAAGCCAATTCTATGATATCGTTCGGCAATAAGAATTCTGCAAAAATGGCATTAAATGAAAATAATTTTGGTTAATATATTATATTATACTCCTTTTACTATAATTATATACTTTATATTTTATACTTTTATTATATTATACTCCTTTTATTATACTCCCTCCAATATTGTAAATACGATTTCAGTGTGATTCGCCCCAAATTTCTCTCGGTCCCCCCCACAATTTCTCTCTCATCAATCTGCCTTAAACATGTCGCAAAACTGCTCCCCATTTCGGTGTCTCATCCACTTGAAAGATGTCCCTTTTCCCACGACCTGTCTCCTGATGAATCAGATGCTTGAGAAAGTCTCTTGTTTGAAGGAATAACACCGTGTTTGAAGAGAGAAACTCGGAAGCAGCCAGGAAAAGGCATTGTCACAACGGCCTCTCTGTTGTGTGGAAGCTCCCTTCCAAACCTCTCCGGGGCTCGTATCCCATAACAATCCGTTGGGGGTTAACCAAATATTGTTATTGCCGCCGATTGCTAAGCTTTTCCCCCCCACTAAGCGCGGCCACAAATTTTGATCATGTTGTGGAGAAGTACGTGCTGATGCTAACCACACAATGTGTCTAAAAATTGCAGAATTTAATATATATCTTGTTATTTTTTTTATAAAAAAAATATGGGGCGTAGTCTTTTGTGCAAGAGAGCGGCAACCCTTGAATTAGGAGTCGGCAGCGGAAACCTGGGGGCAAATTACACTCTGGGTCCACAATATCTAAGTCAGGACAATGAGTTTCATTAGCACTGCACAAAGGACAATCTAATCAAGCACGCTTTGTGTTACGCGGACTCGTACTCGTATACACAAACGAGCAACGTTGTTTTGTAGAGAGGGAATATAACCGGGGGTTTGGACAATGTACGGGGGGGTTGCGTATATATATATCTGCTGGGCTTGTTGGTTGTGGAGGGAATGAAAGTTGGTCAAGTCGTGCAGTGCTGAAAACCGTGACAACCACCCGTTGAATGAATGGCAAAGGGGCAAGCCCGTTATGCTAAGTGAATGTGCTGTTTTGCTTTGCTGCTCGAGGATGCTTATTATTATTATTTACATAGATGACGATGTGAGTTACGGCTTGACCAGGTGGTTACACTGCCCTGAAACACAAGTTGGGAAAGCCACAATAGTGTTCGTTTCCATGGACACCCGTTGCAATTTTTTTTTACACATATTAGCTTCACCGCCACGGATGTGTGTGCGTTAGCATGCAGCGAGTTCGCCCTTCCCACGCCATCTAGCGGTAGGTATTCACCTTAGGGGGTGAGTTCGCAACTTCCACACCAACTAGCGGTAGTAGTCACGTGAGTGGGTGAGTTCGCAATTTCCACACCAACTAGCGGTAGTAGTCACGTGAG
>KZ538039.1:106097-171133 GCA_000934665.2 Catajapyx aquilonaris | reverse complement strand
GGGGGGGTTTGGGGGGAAGACGTTTTAAATGTAGGTCATAGGTGATAATAGTCCAGAGTGGAATTTCAGCTGGAGATAGCCGCGTAGATAAGACTCCCTGGTGCTCTCGAGTGTTGTGGGTGAGGATGGGTGTGGAAGTTGATGCTTTTTGAGACGGGTTTTAAAGTGCGATTTTTGGGTGTGGCTAGCAACAGCGTGAGACTTGTTTTTTGGGGGGTGTTTTTTTTTTCTCTCTCTCTCCAGTAGTGTGTGCATGCGTTTATGGCATACCCGGTATGTCGTGTCAGTATAGTGATTGATGGCCCGTTTCGTAAGTGTCGCACATGTAATGGGCGGCGGGCTTTTATGAACTTATCAGTGCATGCTGTATGGTTTGAGAGGGTGAATTTCTAGTTGCGTCATTTTTTTTTTTTTTTTGATTGATTGATTGGTTTGTGTGCAGGGCAAGCGTCGTCAGAAGGGTCGCATCCCCTTGAGCGGCGTGTTGGCGGTGGAGAAGGCGGACCTGGGCGCCGAGCCACCTCCCGAGGCCAGACCCCCTCCGTCGTCCCCACCCCCTCTGACCCCGACCGACGCCTCCGACGCCGCCCCTGCCGCCCCCGTCCCGCCGGCCGACGCCTCCACAGCAGCGGCCGCCGCCTCTTCACCCGGTGCTGGGGACGCCCCCGCCGCCGTCAGCTCCGTACCCGACGGACCTCCGGCCTTCCAGGTCAGCTACGTGCTTCCGTCGGGTCAGCAGTTGACCCTCTACGCCGTCGCTGCCACCCAGCCCGCCCGCGACGCCTGGGTCGACGCCATTCGGATAGGTAAAAGGCACACGGGGGGTTTAAAACCGCCGCCCGATTTACAGGTCGCGGTTTAAATTACAACATGTTTTGGTTTTGCAGGAAATTTGGATTGTTTGTGCAGAATTTTGTTCAAAATTATGTGTGGCACTGACCTTTTATTCATTGGTTGGTCATATTCGGAGTCAGGGAACTGCTTGTCTTTCTGGGATTCACAGCATGTTTTTTGCAACCAGTACTAGAGAGAGCATGTAGATTTGCTCTGCATCACTTCAGATCCGTCTGTGGGGGTGGTTTGGTTGTAATGATGGTCTTCACATGCTTGCCTCCTGCCAATGAAATAAAGACGTCTGAAGTGATGCAGGGCAATTTTACCTCGATACACTGTGTTGCACTACCGAGTGACTGTGTGCCAAAATACAAGTACTGATATCACACTTTCCTTGCGGAACCTAAGCAAGATATGGTATTATTGATTCAAACGGAGAATAGAACTGATGTCAAATTATTATTATTAGTACCGACCTCCCAGTGGACAACAATAAAAGTAACTAATCCAGCTGTCCTGCATGTTGCAGTGGCATTAGTATGTTTTTTTGACCTACACTCAGGTAAACATCCATGAATTTTTTAGTCGAATTTCCAGAGGGTTCAAGATACGAAATAATTCATTTCTCGCTCAGTTGACACGGAATGACCCTGGTGGTAATTATCACTTAAATAGTAGGTGAATCTATGACTTGGGATGTGATCAAATGTGTTAAGTGATATATGAAGTTTTTAAACATGGTGTGTACAACGTATCAGAATTTTGATCCCATGTGAAGGTATCAATTTTGGAGGGGAGTCATGAGTGTATTAATTATTGATGGGGAAGGGGAGAGGGCATCAATAATCAACAAGGAAGCAGTGATGTCATTCGTGGAAGCCCCCTTGGCTCGTAAACTATTCAGCTTTTATTAACTTTGAAAGCCATATGGTGGGGAATTGATGTCATTTTGTTGGGTCATTTCACTGGCAGAATTTGTGCATACAATTTATAATATACAGGGTGACTCTAAAGTCTGGATACATAGGTAATTGAATTGCTTTGTTGGTTGCCAGTTGTGCCAATTCCAAGTGCCAACTCAAACTTGACTGACTCAATAATATAATATGCAAGTAGGCGAACTGGAAACCAACAATACAATCCAATTACCTATGTACCCTGGCTTTAGAGTCACCCTGTACATACAGTTGTGATTGGTATAATGTCCATTATAAAAATAAATGGGGAAACATATTGTGGTCATGATTGTTGTCGTTATTGGCACTTGTTTAGCATTTTGAATGAACATGACGCATTGAATCTAATGGATTTTTACCTTTTCCCTGCAGCTTGTTCTTCTAGCTACAGTGGTGTACCTCCTGCATCACCCTTACTTTCAAAGTCGGGCTCTGTCCTTCCTGTCTCTGGCCACTTCCATCTGGGGCTCTGGTCTAGCCGCAGGTGGGCCTGCTGTGGACACACTTCCAGAGCAGCTGATGGTTGTCAACAGCTCTCCTGGAAGCCTCCGTTGCTAAGCTCGGCCACTTCCCAGCTTTCAAATCACTCATCAGGTAAGAAATCATGCTGACTTCACATACTTTATTTGTACTCTAAGTTTGTGGTAAAATTCTAGGGTGATATTTTTACTAGAATATCTGACACTGGTATTTAAAGAGAAGTGGTTTGTAATGATTTGTAATCGAGACCTGTAGGCACGTATGAAGTTTTGTTTTTATCCGGCCAGTTTTTTCCTGCTGTAAGCATTATGCAATTTTCAATGGTACAGGGGTAGTTGTTGGGTTCATATTTGCTGCCGGCACTGTTATGCAATTTTCATACAACCCCTTGGGTCATCAGGCAGGCACGTAGTACTTGGCACCTGAAGTGGAATTATAGTAATTTTTACTTTGTGCCTGAAACAGTCATTATGACCACATTATTGGCCTGAGGGGAAAGGGCTAGTGGCAGTGATTTAAGGTAATAACTAGGGTCTAGGGTGGGGGGAGATATTTTGAATGAACCTGTGCCATGATGGTAATGTGTGGGTGAAGGGGGGATGGTGGATGCTGCTGCCATCTGGTTGACCAGGATAGGTGGGCAGCAAAGAGGAAAAGGGGTAGGGGGGAGTAGAGAAAAAGCAGGACAAGGGGAAAATGAGGGGGGTTGAGGGCATGAGGTGGGGGGAGGGGAGACGGGAGAGGGGGAGGCCATGTTGCCAGTTTTTGGGCACCATTGCAGGAATGGGACTGACAACCACTTCCTGGATCTGATTTTTATTACTTAATTGAATGGTGGAGCAGGCATTTGAGCCAATTATTGTGGAGTATTAAGTACCCGGACGATGTTAATCAATTTAGTACAATGCGCAATTAATGTGTGAATGTTGAGCTTGCCCAGGCGCTTTAAAACTAGTTTATGTGGGTATCTTGTCCCCAGATATTAAATATTCTCTGTGCTCCCCTGCACGTGGGAGTTAAAACATAACTTGTGTAGGCGAGTTCATTTTAAAGGGATGTAACAGAATCGTTTCCACATGTTACACTGCAGAATTACACTAGAAGCGCTACTTAACAATAGGTTGTTACCATTTGTTCTACGTATGAATATTTGATTGAACAGAGTCACATGCGACAGGCTATAGATATGAAAATTTCTTTGATAGGTTATTGCTACATGCGTGTAACTTGCGGAATCATAATACAATTTAATTTCCTTCATATTTCGCATTTAATATCGGATAAATGCAGTAACAAGAAATGAAAACAGCAAGTTGCGTCACATTTGGACGGCTGGGAAATGTTAAAATTTGAGGTGTTTCTACAAGCATTTTAGTGTTTCATGAAATATGCAGTAGTCTAAAATAACTGGCATCAACGGAGGGAGAAACATAATGTAATTAGGCAGTGCCTTCAAGCATGAATAATTATGGTTTGCCAGTAATTTTTTATTGCATTACACATTTTTAAATGTAGCTGGGTTCATTAATTTTAGATGCATGTCACCATTGTTGCTAATATTTTGAAAATTTAAAAAAAGATTACATGTAAATATTGCAAACAAGTTGAGAAATACTTGACAAATGAAGACAATCATGCGGATTGAGACAAATGCATTGATTAAGTGCTGTTAATTGCCAGGGGCAGTTTATGTAAGATAATTAGCTGGAAGAGAGTCATGGTTGGTCAGGTGAGAGTGGAAACAATGGCAACATTGCACAGGCAAAAGAGGTAGGATGGGTGTTTTTTTTATGTACAGGTTGGGAATGAGGGAGAGAGAAGGGGGGGATCCTGAGTTATCCAAGGGCGTTTGCAGGCAGGCAGGCAAGCAAGGGAGGTAGGCAGTGAAGTGAGGTGAAGTGGTGAGACTGGGAGGAGAGAGAAAAAAAAGGAACACAGGGAGAGAAGGAAGTGAGTTGTGGCCGAATATTGGGAGACTTGTATGGATGGCCACTGTGGCTGGGGTTGTTCTGGAGGCTGTGGCCAGGGGACTGGGATCCCGATGGCCTTTCCGGACTCTGTTGGGCATTCCGGACAACACTCATGGTTGGTTTGCTTCTTTTTTTCTGTTGCTAAGGTGTTGGGGAAGGTAGGGATTTTTCCAAGAGGAGTTGAGGAGCGGTGATGGGGGAAGTGTTGGGGTGGTAATGGCAAGGTTCTCATCCCCCTCCCTTTCTGCCTTCCAACCAAACTGAAACCTCTCATCATCATTATTCCCTGCAAACTAGTTGGTAGGAATTTCTGCTTCCTGCCAACAGTTTGGTATCCTGAAAGACATGCTTGGCCACTTTACGGGGATGCACATTGGTTCGTTGCACACTGAAGAACTTGTTTTTGTTGATGCTGGTTAGCTTTAAGTGTGAGCTTATGCAGAATGCAATATTTGTTGGGACAGGTAAATACTTAGAAATCTAGTGAACTTTAAAGTAATCCAAGAACATTCACACTGGATTTTGTGCTATGATACGATACTGTAACGTAAACGTCAAAGACCAGAAGGTGACCCAAGAAGCCTTTTTCTCCGCAAGTATTGGTTTGAGACAGCATTTACATCTGCTTTACATCGGTTGAATTTATTGAAATTTATGGAATAGCTCAATTTTGTTTCGCTGACATAGTGTGTGTTTCATAATTAAGCTTACATTAATTCGTGTTGGCCGGAATGTGTATGCAGGCATGTCCTGTTGAAAATGAAGGAATAAGTTGTGTGCAGGGGGAAGTGCTCGTTCTCTTCTGATTGAGTCAAATGGGTGGATTTAGGAATACCAAACTTAACGCAGAAGTGTCAGACATTTACAGGATGTGAATGCAACCTTCATTATGAAACATGGTTTAAACAATAAAATCTTTGCTGTACTCCAGCAGTAACTTTAACCCTTCCATTTTTACTGAGAGCATAAATACAATATATTAGTGTAGACCAATGATTGAAAAAGTTCACAATTAGCGTCATATGAGATTGAAAACATATGCTTGTGTTGTGCCATATGTGTGAGGATTTGATGGCTTTAACATCCCATTGTGCACATGTGAGAAGGCTTCTGGATAGCACCGAAACTGACAGTTCTTTTAATTGAAAATAATAGAATCGAGATCATAGTGTTGATTTCATGTCTTTCAGTTTACTGTATAATATGGCTTTTTGAAACATTGATACGGGAATAATAAGGCAGTGTCAGTGCATATGTACTAATACAACTAGTGACAATCGATACTGAGGTCTGTGGAGAATAAATTATGCTGACTCCATGTTGTACGTGATATACAGTGTCTGAAATTTGGAATGCTCAGTACTTGGTTCAGAGCAATATTTTAATTAGTGGAAACACTGACCTTGTAGAGGACAGCCTGACAAGCAGGATTTTTGTTCTGATAATAAATGAAAACGAGACAAGTTTATGATTTGTGAGTCAAGTTTCAGACAGTGCAAGCTATAATCAGCTGTTATTGATTCAACAAGAGAATAGTAATGACAATACATTGGGCAATGACTATCTGCAATGTAACTAAAAATTAAAGATTTGTAGCTATTCTAAAGCTGAATATGCTATACAAGTGTACATGATATTGTTTCACAAGTTTATCCATGGTACAATTTGCGGACGGCTTAAATATTCTGAAAATAGTTTCTGCTCAAACATCTTGGATGGTGCACGCTGGTCCAGTGCAAAATAATTTTTCTATGTCTCAAGTGAATTTGCTTTCACACGCTAACGTTTCCCCTGCCATGAGAGTGAGTCAATGTTACATAATAAAAAGTATTAAAATACGTTGTTGATAGGTATTATTTTGGTTTCGCGAATTTACGTAGCTTAAAAGTAATAATGATGGAATACTTTGGTCATGGGCTGTTAAATGACAACATGTTAAAAGCAATGACTTACATTTTCCAGGAAGCAGTTTGGTGTCTTCTGTGTCGACTACTGCGACCTCCACGTCGTTGGTCACTCCACTGGCGCCAGGGATGTCCGGAGGGGCTTCTGGCCCAGGGACACCTGGGGGGAGATCAAAGGTCAGCCAGATTATTGTAATCTCCCAGGTATAATCAGACTGCATTTGCACTGAGCCTGCAACATGTTTAGATTTAACCTGGGATACGTTCCCCCCAAAGGGATCGTTCAAATTGCTTGCTCAGCATAAATTAGGAATTGCCACTGAATATTTTGCTTATCTCAAAAACATTCGGCGTAAAATTTTTAATAATATAATTGTTTTCCAAAATGCAGTACCATTCATGCCAGGTGTGAAGTGGTGTCGTATATTACCACTTACTTGACAAGCATCGCAGTTTAGGTTACTACTGGAGGTGATTTATGGAGATGATTTTTGCCCTGAAAACACACTTTTAAAGTTAAAGTGGCACGATACATAAGTTAATTTTGTGTGTATTTCCCAGGATCGAGGGAACAATGCCAGTCCATTCCCACAGAAAATAGTTGTGGCGCTTTACTCTTTCAAGGCCATTGAAGCAGGAGATCTCTCCTTGGAAAAGGTAAAGATATTTTCCACACCTGCTTAAAAATTATAAAAAATTCAAGTGATTCAGTATTCTTACTTGCTGCATCTTTTTAAAACAAATTTAAGGGTGAAGAATATGAAGTTGTGGATGACTCTCAGGAGCATTGGTGGCGTGTGAGGGACAAGCATAGGTGCGCATTTTGTAGTGCCACTTGTTGTGTAACTTGTTTTAATTGTGATGTTTTTTCAGTGCCGTGGGTTACATCCCCAGCAATTATGTGAAGCAGAAAGAGTTGCTGGGACTACAAAAATATGAGTAAGTTTTTAATGAATATGATGTGCAGCAACATGTGTCTATATAATCACATTTATTATTTCAGTTGGTATGTGGGTGATATGAGTCGCCAAAGAGCAGAATCGCTGCTGTGGCAGGACAGAGAAGGTTGTTTTGTGGTCAGGAATTCTTCTACCAGAGGCCTGTACACTCTTTCCTTGTACACCAAAGTGTAAGTGTGGAATAACCACTGTTTTGATGAAAGTTGCACTGTTGACTTTATCGTTAATCTTCAATGTTATTATTATTGAACCCTTTATCTTAAATTATTACAGGCCCCATCCACATGTGAAGCACTACCACATAAAGCAAAACTCGCAGGGTCAGTTCTTCCTGTCTGAAAAGCATTGTTGCACATCCATCCCAGAGCTGATCACTTACCACAGACACAATGCGGGCGGACTTGCTTCCAGACTTAAAAACCCACCTTCCAATGACAGATCTGTTCCAGCTACGGCTGGACTTAGTCACGGTTAGTCACTTGCTGTTTCTTGCGTTGAAGAGAATCTATATTTCAGTGTGTTAGATTCTGAATGGGCATGGAGGCTTGCGACGTTGGGAATTTGCATGGTGTTCATTCTTCCAAATGTTGTCTGTTGCAGATAAGTGGGAGATTGACCCATCAGAGCTGATGCTGCTGGAAGAATTGGGTTCTGGCCAGTTTGGTGTGGTGCGCAGGGGCAAATGGAGAGGCTCCATCGACGTGGCTGTCAAAATGATGAAGGAGGGGTCCATGTCGGAGGATGACTTCATTGAAGAAGCCAAAGTCATGACGTAAGCACGACTTTTGTCAAAAGATGTGCCTCGGACATCATTTAATCACAATCTGATATTTGCAGGAAGCTGCAGCATCAAAACTTGGTCCAGTTGTACGGGGTTTGCTCCAAGCACCGTCCCATCTACATAGTGACGGAGTATATGAAGCACGGGTCTCTGCTATCCTACTTGCGCAGGCACGAGGTGTCCTTGCTGGGAAATCTGGGGATGCTTCTGGATATGTGCAATCAGGTGTGCAAAGGGATGGCTTACCTGGAAAGACACAACTACATTCATAGGGACCTGGCTGCCAGGAATTGCCTTGTCGGGGCAGAAAATGTTGTGAAGGTTGCGGACTTTGGGCTTGCCAGGTACGTGCAATATGCTGTAGCAATCGCACATAAAAATACATGGAGTTACCGTATTTGATGGCATATAATACACACTTTTTTCCCCAAAACATGACTCCAAAAATCGCCCTGCATCTTGTATGCGAGAGCTGTTTTTCCTGAACATGATCTGCTGAAATGGGGGTGCATCTTAATGATCTTATATGCTGTCAAGTACAGTAATGGAAATTTTGAGCATCTTTTTTGGCTGGAAAGGTTCTGACCATCTTGTGCTTCATTTCAGGTACGTTCTGGATGACCAATACACGAGTTCTGGCGGCACCAAGTTTCCCATTAAGTGGGCCCCACCTGAGGTGCTGAACTACACTCGCTTCTCATCCAAGTCTGATGTATGGGCGTACGGGGTGCTAATGTGGGAAGTATTTACCTGCGGGAAGATGCCCTATGGGAGACTCAAGAACACGGAGGTTGTTGAAAGGGTGCAGAGGGGAGTGGTGCTGGAAAGGCCGAAGGCCTGTCCCAAGGAGCTTTTTGAAGTAAGTGCTGCAAAAAAATATTTTAAAGAGCACTTGCATTATGCTAGCAATTGTTGTATGGGTACAGGTGTGTCCTCCCATCAATATTTTGGAATATTGATGGGAAGCCGCACATGTACGCAACATGCAAGAAAAGTTCTCTTTGTAGAAGCATTGCGATTATTACATGAGTATGTGTCTTGTTGCAGGTGATGCGCAAGTGTTGGTCTCTCCACCCAGACGACCGGCCTCCGTTCAGACAACTGAAGGAGGAGTTGGTTGAAGTGGCCCAACTACTGCTCCTCGACTGAAGAAAAGAGAAAAAGAAATACCAAGAGAATTTTTAAAAAATTGACAAGAGCTATCTCTCTCTTCCCTACTCCTTCTGTACTATGTCTTGTATGTATGTATGTATGTAAGTAATGTATGTATGCTAGGAAGGCGCAAATGGAGCTTGTGTGTGTTGAGTGCGTGGGCCAGTCGTGTGAGGCGGGGTGCATGTGTGTTCGTATTAACGGGGAGGGGAACTCATCTCGCACGACCAATAAAACACAGTATTGCAATCTGTCTGCATCTTAATTTCTAGAATAATCATAATTAAACATTACAGGGTTCACCGGTTTGTAACGTATGCGACAATTGCTCATTACGGTAATGCAGAGAGATGGCGCTACTGTAGGCAAGCTTCAGGATTTGTCCGCCAGACGTCACCACTGTTGCAGAGCGTCATGTCGGAATAGTGTGAGGCCGGTTGGGTTTTTTTCCTCGTAATTTTCTGGCCGAAATTTCCGAGTTTTCGAAGGGGAAAAGGACCGTACCGCAACAGCCAAACCGGGCAGGTGAGTACGGGGGACAATGCTGCAGTCAGTACGCGTCATAACAGCGTAATTCAGCGAGGTCGCATTGCCGACGTCGAGTGTACGCAAGGTTTGGAACGGAAATAGAACAGTTCAGATTGACCTACTCGATTTTCTTGATGTTAACGACTCTTTTGGAGAGCAGAACGTACTTAAACATAATGATGGCATAATTTGTGTAAGACTAGGTACCACCTACGAAATGGGTATAACATGGGTATTCAAGGGGCACTAAATGGGTGCGAAATGGACAAACAAACAAATTTGAGCTTTTATAATAATGGATTTAAACTTATTTTTGCAGCACGTAGCTAGCCAGGATGGATTTCCAGAACCGTCCGGGTGGGAAGACTGGAGGAGGTGGGGTTGCGTCATGGTCCGAGACGAACCGGGATCGGAGGGAGAGGCTCAGGCAGCTGGCCCTGGAGACCATCGACCTCAACAAGGACCCCTACTTTATGAAGAACCATCTTGGTAAGACCTGTTTGCCTAATTAGGTGTAATTGATGTTCCTAAGCGACACTTGACGCATTGTAGGTTCGTATGAGTGCAAGCTGTGCCTGACGCTCCACAACAATGAGGGGTCGTACCTGGCTCATACTCAGGGCAAGAAGCATCAGGCTAACTTGGCTCGGAGGGCTGCGAAGGAAGCGAAAGAGTCTCCTGCCCAGCCGGCCCCTGAAAAACCAAGGGTGGAGCCCAAGAAGTTTGTGAAGATTGGGCGTCCTGGGTATCGGGTGACCAAGCAGCGCGACCCAGACACGGGCCAGCAGTCGCTTCTCTTTCAGATTGACTACCCTGAGGTTTCTGAAGGGGTCGTCCCTCGACACAGGTTCATGTCTGCTTACGAGCAGAAGGTGGAGCCGCCTGACCGCAAGTGGCAGTACTTGCTCTTTGCTGCAGAGCCGTATGAAACTATTGCATTCAAGGTAGGAGTTTGTTTTCATGTTATCTCTGTTACAGGCAGGTTGTATAATATTGTGCCTCACAGGTTCCGTCACGTGAGGTAGACAAGTCTGAGGGACACTTCTGGACCCACTGGAACCGAGACACCAAACAGTTCTTCCTGCAATGCAGCTTCAAGGCTGATGTGAAGCTGAAGCCGCCTCCGCCGCCTCCACCCATGGCACCTCCCCCTCCGCCACCCATGGCAACAAACGTTCCCCCTCCCCCTCCGCCCTCCCTGCCACCTCCCCCGCTCCCACCCCCACCCCCAATGGTCCCGGCCCCTCCGCCACCTCCTCCGCCACCAACTGGGGGACTGCATCCGCCTCCACCACCACCTAAAATCGGACCTATTGGACCACCTCCTCCACCTCCACCGCCTAAAATATCTTAGATCAGAGGTGGCTACTTGTTGACTCAGCATCACACTGTAAATGGGATTCAACACATTATTAAAGTTGCAGAGCCTTACTTGGCAGTTGTCTGCTTCAGCTACATTGGTTGCAGGATTTGATTAATAATAATTCAGGGGTGGAATTTTCGTCCCACTGCTAGTTACTGCTAAGTTAGCAGTAACTAGCAGTCGGACGAAAATTCCTTCCCAGGTTGAGAATTCGTCATAATCTGAAATGCTTCAGACTGGAAGTGTTTCGGATTGTGGATTTTATTTTCATGTACTTGTATAATATGGGACAGCTTTGAGATGGGATCTAAGCCTGAACATGACATCCATTACATTTAGAGGTTATACATAAACCCTGAATGTAGATTGACATAAATTTTAATTCACGCCGTTATGTTTGATTGAGTGGGAAGGATCTAAAGCAACTGTGGCTATCTGGCTATTAGTAGATACAAAGGTGGGACAGATGGAGACAGAAACGAAGAGAAAATGAAGAGAGGAAGGACTGGTATATCTTAGTCCGCCTCCTATCCTAAAGACCTGTCCGACTTGGGTGGTCCTGCCATTAGATGAAGCTACTGCCAGCATACCTCTTGGGGTCATGGGAGAAACGCAACTGTGGCTATCTGGCTATATGTCGGGCAATAATAATTTTAGGCTGAAGTAGGTCGACTGCCAAGTAAGGGTCTCGTAACTACAGTAGATCATGATTCACTGTGAATTGATGTAAAAATGGGTGCTTTTACATGAAGGGCCAGATGGGAAAGAAGCAGTTGAGCTTATGAGATCATGACAGTGTCTGAGGTGCCTGGGCCTCTTGTGTAACTGCACGTCTATTATGACCAGGCCAGGGATCTGAAGGATAATCTTTCCTTTGTTGTGAGCATGACTTGAATATGTAACCATATCCCAAGTGTAAAGATGCCTATCATCTTAACCAGATGTGTGCATGCTGAGCCAACTGTAAATCCGACTTTTTGCAATTCCGCAGGGCAAACTGTCCGTGGAAAGGATCGTTTGCCCTACAGTAACAATTTTGCAGAATAAAAACCTCTTAAAAATTTAACAAGATGACAAGCCTGTCCTCGACTCCATGACATTGGATTAAGCCGCACCACTGTCAGACATTCACTGGTTCAGAGTTGTCGACTTGCAAAGAGTACTCCAACTTCTTTGCACGTATTATTGATGCTAATGTCCATTTGAAAAATGTGAGTTGTGGAAGAATAAAGTCCTTTGAAATACATTATTAGGTCATGTTTTTTGCTGCATAATTAGGCTAATTAATGGGTATTTTCATGTGACCAGAGTACTGCATGTTGAGTACCCAGCTGTCGTTCTCAAACTGATGTGAATACCCGATTGCTTCAGTGAAAACTTGTGACCACCTTAGAAGAATAGGTCGGGATGCTCGCTGGCGTCTTGCGTGCCGTTAACCCTTCCCACATTGGTGCTAGTATATCTGCAATGGAATCAGTGTGTGGAATACTACTCGCTGGGTGCATCCTGCAGCCATCATGGTGTAGGGCTATCGGTAGCACGTGTTAATGCTGAGTTGTGCTGGCAGGATTGCCAGTCATGATGCAGCGAGTAGCATTCCAGTGGGAATACACTACCGGCACTGCAAGCGAAGGCCATTTGGGAGGCGAGGCAGAGGCTTCACTCCGTAGCTGGGGCGGGGTATGGTGAGGCTTCCCGTCCCAGTGAGGTACTCTCCGCCACCTTGGGAATGGAACAGGCATGACATTGGCTTTTGGACGGAGGCGCCGACTTGGGTGGATCTCCTGATCTTCACAGACGGATCAATCATGGGGCGGAAAGCTGGAGGGGCTGTGGTGGTGATGGATGGAGGACAGTGAGTGGTCACCCTGCGAAAACATCCCTTTCAATGCACCGGCTGGCATCTTTGACGTGGAGCTGGCTATGATCATGAGGGACTTTGAAATTGCCGCTTCTTCTGCGCTGGAACATTTTGTCTGGATAATCTCTTGACTCCCAAGTCTGCTCTTCAAACGGTGGTAAACCCACGCTCCACGAACGGATCGGCTCAATACGCACGTAGTCTGATGAAAGGTGCTAACCAGGACATCACTGGGTTAAGGCACACCAAGGTACGCTCCGTAACGAGCTGGCTGATTAGGAAGCAAAGGCGGTGCTGCTCACTGGGTCGCCGCTTCTTGCCCATATCAATCGCACCACATGTGAAACCAGGCATTCGATTCGCAAATGGAGGCCTGGCAGCGGGAATGGGAGATTGGGGCTCGTGGTACTTTTCATCCAAGGCCACTTGGCCAGAATTGTGTCCGGGCACGGCCCCTTTAGGGCATACCCACACCGTTTCCGTTTGTGAAAAGGAAAGAACCGGGACGAAGATGCTTGTCCAGCACTGCTTGTGACTTACCTTTCAGCACTGCAAAACCTTCCAATAAAATGGAAGTTCAACCATGTCCACTACAAAAAATGACTGCAAAATAACCAACACACACCAAAGTGGATATAAAGACACTTTATTGGTCACCATATCCATCAAATTGGATTATTATTTTTTTAGTTTCCTTCACACGTCCTCTCCTATGCCTGCAAGACGCAGCATCCACCAACTGCCTTGATCTTCTCCTCGGCTTCGCGTGAGAAGAACTTGGCCTTGACAATGACAGGCTGGTTGGGAAGTCGCCCCTTCCCCAGGACCTTGTAGTATCCGGCCCTCACCACATCGATGACTGGTACCTTCGCCTTTGGATGCTCCTTATACCTATCCCTGGTCTGCTCGCTCACCAGCGTCCAGATCTTATCCACATTGATCACTGGACACCACTGCTGGTTGCGCTTAAGGTGGAAGTAGCGCATACCAACCTACGAAAGAGTCAACAGTTACAAGTGCATAATAACTAATGCATAAGTAACATAACCAACAAATAATGACAATCACAATAATACAAATACATAATATATCTGATAAATACTAATACAAACACAATATATCTGATAAGTACCACTAATACCAATATTTGAATTTAATTTATGTGCAAGTTAGGGTTCAGGAAATCAGAAATTGAACGTTCTTCTACATGGGGATCGCCCTTGTACTAAGGCTTCTGTCCGCCCGTTCGCTTCATCATCTGACAAACACCTAATATATTCTGATAAATACTGATACAAACACCTAACTAATAAATAGCCAATAATAAACCACACCTAATGCATGATAATTAAATAAAGAGGCAGTCACACCTTGCCGAAGTAACCAGGATGGTACTTGTCGAAGTTGATCCTGTGGTGATGCTGCCCTCCAGCATTACCTCTGCCTCCGGGATGCTTACGATGCTTCCCTGCAAGTAAAACCCAATGTTACAAGCCGTTCAAGTACTCTCGTGCGAAGTGTACGTACCGATGCGACCGTACCCATGGGTGACATGCCCACGGAGCTTCCTCGTCTTCCGCAGTCGGGTCGTCTGGAAATGTTCAGTACATTAAAAACCAGAATTAAAAATATATTCTAATTTAATAATTAATGTGCGAGTTAGGGTTCAATCAGAAATGGAACGTTCTTCTACATGGGGATCGCCCTTGTACTAAGGCTTCTGTCCGCCCGTTCGCTTCATCATTTGGTACCGTCTAGTCCACTGGGTGGCTCACACTTCTGGGGTCAACCCGGGGCCATTACCGGGTGTGTTCCGGGGCAGATGAGCCCGGATAGACCCGGATTTCTGGGAGAGAAAAGATTGACAGAGAAAATCTTACCATGTTGGATTCCGGAAGTTATGGTGGCCGACTGGATGCAGGGTTGCCAGGCGGAGTTTCACACAGTTGCCAGGTGGAGGAAATTGGGGGTTGTTGCCAGATGAAAGTTAGGTCTGGTAACCTTGGTGCGCAGCCGGGTGTTTCAAAATACGGCTGCACTATTTGGTTTGGACCTGTTTATACGGCGCCCAGTAATTATAACCGGTTCCGGATCCGATCTAAGTGGCTGCAACGAACTGATTGCATTTAAACATAATTATGTTGGCCCGAGAGCGTCCGAGAGTGCTTACAAAATTCATTCGTTGGCATTCAATCGTGCAGTTGATGAGCACTGTCCTAAAAGCCTAGTAGTAGGCCAGATCCGAACCTGGTTTAGTAACCTTAGTGAGACATGTGCAGCATGTGGTGGCTGGAAATCAGCTCGCATTGGTCAAGGTTGCCTATTTGATGAGGCAAAATAACGGTGTGGTTAGAGATACAGCCTAAACTTAATATTAGCAGTCAGTGTTTTTGATAACCATTAAAATAGCCAATACAAAACTGCTTAATAATAAGCAGCCGGTTGCACGTATATGATGCCTTGCCCAGGCATGTACTTTCAAAGACCAGTTCATTATGCCTACTGAACCGTATGCAGTTGGCAAGGTATATTAATATATCTATTTTAAATTCAAGAGTTCACTGTAACACTTGAAGTGAATTCATTGTAAGCATGGTGGTCATATAATGTTAACCAGCTGCGCCAGTGCTTTACCAGCTGGTGCTGCACTTCACACAAAAGCAGTATCTCCAGCCCAAATAACTTACCTATACTGGGCACCATTGCAACATAATAATTAATAACTCTGATTTATGACAGTATCAGTAGTGGCTAGTTGCACCATGATTATAAACAGCATAATCGTCATACACCGTGCAAAAAATGAGCCAACAAGAGACCCTGGTGTACCAACAACCTGACTGCTTCTGTGACAACTGGCTGTGTGTCGCAATTGAGCATAATAAAGCCACGCGAGTCATACTGATCACATGAATATCGCAGACTGTGTGTCCATTATGCTTTACTTTTCACGAGAGGAAACAACACACTGCGCGTTTATGACCATGCAATTTTCCAAATGGAATTAGTTGAATTATTTTTTGACATAGCAAAATATTCTCCCAAGTCCAAATAAATATCATAATATAACGGCGAATTTGGTGGACAAACAGCTATTTGAACCGATACCCCTACTGTTTCATATTATGATAGGCATACGACTTGTGCATGTATATTTGTCTCCATGCATTGACGTCATTTGATGCCAACAATGAAGCAAATGACCATGACGGTGTCCAGTACTGAGTCACCATTAGCAAAAAATGCCGGTCGCATTGTTCCACCTAGTGAATTATTGCAAACTGTAACCGTGCCTGGAAAATAACGAAGGTGAGCGCAATACGGAAGCTCATCCCTTTCTCAAGGAGACTGCAGTCTAAAATAAAATGAAACGATGGGGGCTAGAGCTGATTCCAAGTGGGGAACTGGCTCACGTCCACGTAAAAGGTACAGAGAGCAGTAGAGAATGATCCACAAGAAAATCCTTGCATTTCTACTTTGGCACAGTGTTATATATATTTGCAAATCCGCGATTACAATCAAAGACTAAGCTTCTTTTTATCAGCATTAGTTAGCCAGGTAATTTAGTCCTGCCTAACATCCTTGCTGTGCAGTGAGGAGCGTTCTTTCAAATGAGAAGTAATGAGACGGCAAATGCTGACTTAACCGAACGTTAAATTAGACTTTAGGACCGAGATGGGTGGGTGGCATGTTGTAAATTGTTGGAGGTGTGGGCAGTGAGTGATATGCCAAGAGTTTGACCCGCACTTTCTGTGCACTGGCCCCACCATTTGGATCCTTACCAGACGCCTACACTAATACCCATGTTTCAGTCCAATGATACGGACATTCCCATTCATATCTGACCAAATCTTGCAGCTATTAGAGTCAAGTGACGTCATTTAAAAATAGGTTGCATTGACTGGCAATATAATTATTATGAACTAACATAGAACAGATGTTCATAGGAAATATCATGTGATATGTACTCTAGATAAATAATTACATATTTTTACTGAATTTAACAAGGCGTGTAATGCCCGACTCTCCGCTAAAAGCCAGAGGTATACTCTTGTAGATGAATAGTGTGTTCATTAGTTGTAGTCCTCAAGGTAGGCCTGGCCTACTGATAGTTTTTGAACATGACTCTGAAGGGTAAATAGGAGGAATATTGACTTATTGCTTAGAGGTCAGATTGTTTGGATAAAAAGAGATGTTACGAGTTAGGATTTTTTTTTTCTCGTAGTTGAGAGATATTTTCTTCATTTACACGAACCCCGAGGACACTATGTCATGATTCAAGAAGCAGCTGTAAGATTAATACGCAAGTAAAACTTCCTTATGGATTCTGCAAATCTCTCTGTTTTGACGACTCGTTTCAAAAATGATAGCCATTCCTTTTGAGAAATTTGCGCTTCTCTAACCACACTTCAGACATAACCTTGCAAATGTTTCATGTCCCTACCCGCCTTTTGCAAAAAAAAAACATGTTTTGTTATCCTAAACGGTAGGCAATAAGGGCTCTCTATGACCACCTGGTTGTCTATCATCAGGCGCAATGATCCTTTTCATTTAACGTGAGTGCTCATGTCAATCGTGAATGAGGTAGTCCCTGCTGGAATGGGGGAATCCGAGTAAGCAGTGCAGTTGAGATTGTTTTAGTTTCAGAGGAGTCCAAATGTGGTTCCGGAACGAGGCTGTCCTGCCAAGAATTCTCTGGTTACATACGTTGCATTCGGGAAGAAGGAGGAGGGGGTCGAAGAAGGCCGAGGACATACGAGTCAGGCCGAATCTCAGGGGCTTGCACCTATTCTTGAAAGGTACGGAGGACTCATCTCAGAGCGCCTGCTAAGCCCAACCCATACGGCTCAGTCGGCATAAGCTCTCGTCTCGGCCAAAGGCGTTTAGTGAGTTGGTTTTATTTTTTTTTCCTTCAAGTTTTGGTTCTTGATCTGATTTGATGGATTCAACATATTCTAACTCTCTTGCAGAAGTCAACCCCTGATCATGTCTGACGAAGAAGAATACTCGTAAGTATTGTCTTATCTCATGTTGGTGGTGTCATAATGCAGTGAACATTTTGATGTGGTTAGGTGTGGTTGCAGCCGCACAATTAAACAATCGTGTTAATGACCGCATTGTTACATAACAGGTGTTGGCTCTTCCAATTGCAATTGGACACGACTTATTTTCAGTTCATATCCAATGTCAGCCGCTCCCGACGATTTGAATTAGCCGCCTGTGACATTACCGTTTGCAATTACCCACAACTTGCATAAGCGCGTAAAGTGATGTATGATTTCCTGTGGGTATGATGAGTGTCTGCTCCTGGGGGGATAGCGGATAGGTTTGTGAAAGAGAAGGGGTTGCCAAATAAGGAGCGGGTGGGGTCGCACCTCCTAGCTCATCCCGGAATAGATCCAGCATCCAGCTAGAAGGAAATAGGGTGTAGGGCATCTGAGGGGTGGAGGGTGGGGGGTGTCGTTAGGGTGGGTGGGATATGGAGGGTGGGGAGGGGGTGTAGGTATGTAGGACTGGCTGGATATGTTTGGCAAACGTGGGCGAAGGATGGACTATTTTTGAGGACGTTGAGATTTGCCTTATCTGTATGGAGGAATAAATAAGGTTACCTCAGCTCCAACTTCAAGAGGTTTAGATTTGCAATGGTTAAATTTTTTTGATTTTTTCCCCCACTGAAATATTGGAACTAATGAATCAGGAAAATCATATTTAATTACTCTTTTGCAATATGATCATTAAAAATATTTTAAGGAATATTTGGGAGGAATTTAAGTAATCACCAGAATATTACGGTAATACTTTCTTTCAAATTATAAACTGTGAGTGCGATAATATGTATGTGACATGATACCCAAAGTTGCTAACTTGGCAGCATTTTATTTTGTCTTCCAGCAAAGGTTTTGGTCAGGTTTAAAATAATTTTCACTCACTGAATTTTGGTTCAACATGTAGCATTTCCAATTTGTAATTGAGAGGGCCAGTTGTATGATCACAAATTGGCGTATTTTGTTTAACATTTCCGAGCCGATAATCTATGGGCACTAACTTCTTCGCAAATGGGCAATTTTCGATTCTAAAAACCATAATTTTTCCAATTGAAATGTCAACATGTTCACTAGCTCATGATGACGTCACTTACACTAAATAGTTTCATTTTTAGTTAAAAATATTACAACATATTTTTCTTATTTTCAGTGAGGAGGAGGAGGTGACGACGTAAGTGGACATCAATGATATCACTGCTATTTTCTTCCACAATTCAATTACACATTTGAATATGATTTTAACGTAATTAAGCATAACGTAAAAATGTGCACAATCTAACAATATTATTTTCCTAAATTACAGCACGTGAGTACACGCCTTTTCTCCTTGTCCTTGGACGGGATAAGTATCGTAGGCACTAAGTGGATGATTTACATAAGTTAACCAAGTTATAGTATAGAAGAATGATATATTAGATTACTCAATGCACACTCTAACGTGAAGCAGTAGTTAGCATTGTTCATTAAACATTCTGACAGTAGACTATTTTGCACGTCACTCAATCGCATTGCAAATGTGCAGTAGTAGTTAGGGTTACTTGCCTCTGGACAAATGGTAATAATAAGTCTGTAGCTAGAGTATGTCTGTATAGAAGCTGAAAGAAACAGCAGTATGTCTCTCACTATATACCTTGGCTTGGATTCAGGCTTACCCTCTCTTTTTTTCTTTTCTTTCTTCTCCTGATTCCGGCATTGAAGGACCACTAAGACGTAAGTGCGGTGACTTACCGCTTTACAAAATGGAGAATTTGTTTTTTATTTCGGCCCCATACCCTCTTTGCCTCGTACCGATTCTGCTAATATCAAAAAAGACCAGTCCGAATTGTCATTTTTTAACGTTTGGATTTGTCTTGTGGAGTGACTTTACAATGCACGACTCTCTACCACCCTTTCTGTTTGGTTTGGCAATATCCTGTACTTAATGTGAAATGATTACTTCCGGCAAAAAAAAACCTTATTGAAGATTACACTAACTTAATGTTATTCCTAGTTGAAACATATGCAATCATCACATGACACGACTGGTTTCTCTTCTCTTTTTTTTGCCGGAAGTCCTAACACCTGCAGACCCTTTTGCTTTTACCACTAGATTCTTCTCACTCGGACTGGTTACTACAGTAGTTAATTAGTAACTCAAAACCGTAGTGGCACGAGAATAGTTGTTCAAAAAAGTGATCCATTTGAAATCACAATTTGCGTCTTCGCTGGTTAAAGGTGCAGATAACTTGGATCCCTTGGCTGAACAATATAATAATCTGTATAGTTAGATCCTTTGGAGGATCAAGCATTATCGGCGGAGGCAATGAGGGACGGTTTGCTGTTGTGCCTTTTGTTCATTCTCCTATCCTTCCAAATTGCCTAATTCCTCAGAGTATACCTATGCATGGCCCACAGCATTTATTTTTCCTGATAAACAGTGTAAAGCAGTGAGATTATTTCTCAAGCATGGTGTGGTTTTTCAGATTTTTTGGAGCCCTGCTGTGAACAGCAGTGTTATTATGTTCCCCATATTATATGTCTCTTGTGCTTTCGCAGAACTAAGAAGGAAGATGTCCCAGAGTTCGCTAAGGTACGTTCCACACTTCCGTAACACCTGGTAGCTATTAACCATTTGTTGTTTATCGTTTCCAGCGTGCCCAACAGCAGACTAAGAGCACGACGGAGTTGGACGAGCAACTGAAGGAGTACATTCAGGAATGGCGGAAGCAGCGCCAGAAGGAGGAGGATGAACTGAAGCGCCTGAAGGACAGGCAGGCCAAGCGCAAGGTGAAGGATTGTCATCATAACCTTTGTGACACACGCTGAACTGTTTCATTTCTTTGCAGACTGTTCGTGCAGAACAGGAGAAGCGTTTGGCTCAGCAGAAGAGGAAGGAGGAGGAGAGGCGCATGAAGGAGGTCGAGGAGAAGAAGAAGAAGGAGCAGGATGAGAAGATGCGTCGTCTGGAGGAGTCTGAGAAAAGGCGTCAGGCCATGATGCAGGCCCAGAGGGTCAGTGTCCTACTTTTATGGGTTTTACCTTGGTACTACTAGTCAATGCCACGGCTGTCATCGAAATCAATAGATATCAAAGTCAATGGATGAGTGACCTGAAGGTCACGATTGACAAGTTGGTGGGACTTCCCCAGTGTCATTCGTCGCAGGGTCATTTACATGTCGAGTAAACTTGACCCAGCTTTTCTACATATGATTTGGTTGCGACCATCCAATTCATCCAAATTAATATCGTTCAAAAATGAAGTTCTGGCGACACCAACATGTATTTGACAATAATTTGATATATTTTCCAGAAAACGTCTGGAGGCCCCAACTTCCAAGTGACAAAGAGCGACACAGGCGTCCAGAGCTCCGCAAGGCAGGAGATGGCCAAGACCAAGGAACAACTGGAGGAGGAGAAGCGTATTGCCCTGAGCATCCGTATCAAGCCCCTTGCCATCGATAACATGAACGCAGATTCTCTGCGTAACAAGGCCAAGGAGATGTGGGATCAGCTTGTGCGCCTTGAGACCGAGAAGTACGATCTGGAGGAGAGACAGAAGAGGCAGGACTACGACGTAAGTCATTCGATATATTTTTTAAAATGACCAAAATGTAACACATCTTGTTTCCCACAGTTGAAGGAGCTGAAGGAGCGACAGAAGCAGCAGTTGCGCCACAAGGCTCTGAAGAAGGGTCTTGACCCCGAGTAAGTTACACTGCTTATTACGTATGGAGAATTTGACTAAAAGCATATCTCTATTTCAGGGCTCTGACTGGAAAGCATCCTGTAAGTTCACACTGGTTCTAGACTTGTGTTCGGATGGAGAATTTATTTCGAATTTCTTTCGCGTACAGCCCAAGATCCAGGTGGCATCCAAATATGAGCGTCGTGTGGATACTCGTACCTATGGCGACAAGAAAGATCTCTTCCAGGGCGTAAGTATATGCCTATTATGTGACCTCCCAAAATTGGAAACATTGATTTGAAAACTTTCAGTTTTATTTTGCCAGTAGGCGAATCACGAAATCATTCCTCCAGGAAGATTTAATGTTAATTTGCAGGTGGTTTATTCTAACTTTGCATACGAAACTGGCAGAGTGGTCACATCATCAATTGGCAGCATCCAAAATTGTTGGCTAATTTAGGCCATGTGATGTTATGCAGAGATAGAATCACCTGCTTATCTTCAAGTTCTTGCGGTGATAGACTATAACCGGTATTTATTCCCCCCCTCCCCCCATCGCACGGATAGGGATTAGAGAAGACAATTTCCGAGGGCAGTGAGACAAACTGGAAATCAAAGTACGATGTCTTTTCAAAGAGGCAGAAGAGTAAGTACTTGTCAATATGTGGAGGCTTCCTATCATATGTGCCTGAAACGTGTGCTTCTGGACGTTTATTGCAGTGGTGACATAACACCTTTATTGTATGGTGTATATCCACCCTCATCTACCCCCCAAACACTCATCTCTTCCGGTGCAAGACCTATTTCAGGCACAGCATTAGCTGGCCCCCCAAATCCCTCCAAAAAAAAATCCGAATCTCCCAGGTCTACAAATGCTCTGGGAAGTGGGACGTTTTGTGTGCATTACGTATGTATATGTTAATACAAGGTGTCAATTTCTCAGTCCTCATTCTACTGAATATCATTTCCAAATCAAATAGATCGAGTACTGAGAACCACCTTATTTTTTTTCCCGTGTGACCCTCCCCTCCCCCGATGGCAAAAACTAGTGTGTCTCCTCCCCAAGTGACTAGCAATCCCAAAAATAACTAACTGGGACAAAATATTGTCCTCCCCCCGTATCATTCTCTCAGGGTATCGATGGCCAGATTAAGGATGTATCGGAGAAGACCTGGCAGGAGAAGGCTGAGCAGTTTGACGGGCGTCCGAAGAGTAAGTGGCGCCCTAAACTTGCATGTTGGCGCCTCCTAAACACACTTGAAGAGTATTACAATCCTATGCCATCAGACCTGTTTGTCACCTCCTGCACGATGTGTCCATGATTGTTCTGTGTCAATTGTCTGTGGTGTGTGCTCTCTTCCGACTACTTCAAACCCCTGAAAACGCTTGCAGTTGCTCCTTTCTACAGTCCTTGAAGCCAAAGAATGATCTGACGTCACACCAGCATTGTTTTCTGAGCATGCGCATGAGAGATTCGAGGAAGGAACCGGTTGGAGGCGGGGCTGAACGTGACGTCAGATCGTTCTTTGGTTTAACGTACTGTCTATGTTCTGCCAATATGACGATTTTGCATTTGGATAACATTTGTGCATATGCTGATTGAATTTTTTTTGACATACAGTGAGGCTTCCAAAGTGGTTCGGTGAGAGGCCTGGCAAGAAGAAGGGCGATCCAGAGACTCCAGAGGAGGAAGAGGTGAAGAAGGAAGAGCCTGAGCTGGACCTGGAGGAGGACCTGCTTCCATTAGAGCTGCCCCCAGAAGAAGAGGAGGAGGAGGAGGCGGCCCCTGCTGCAGAAGAGGAGGAAGAGGAAGAGGAAGAGGAGGAAGAAGAGGAAGAGGAGGAAGAGGAGTAAAAAAGGTGCACATTTGGCATCTTGTCTGGTTTCCCACAGGCCCTTTAATCAGATATATTGGCAGGTTTCTTGTGGTTTGCTTCTGAAGACTACATCCCCTGGAGATGTGCTGACACTCGTCTCTCTTCAGATTTGCTACAGCATCTTTTTTTGTTTGGCTCAATCACAGTTTAGAGAAGAATGTCCGACGAATAAGAAACGCCTGAATAAAACGAACAAAAATACTCCCCATATGCTTACCTCCCCAGCCCTCCCCCCCCCCCCCCCCCAAAATCTACTTCGGCCCACCCCTTTTCACATATGCACACATGTTACACCTTTTCACGAGCTAATACCATATAGTCAGGGGTTTATCAATCTAATAAACGGTTACACTCAGTGAACACTGAACAGTGAATAAAAATATAATAGACCTATTCAATTCACATGCTCTGTTTATTTGTTGTAGTTGTAACTCGACGTTCTGTTAAATTACAGAATGGTATAAATGGAAACGGCTTGAATAAAATGTGATTGGACAATTGGTTTCCTCAACTTTGTAAATGCGTATTAATGTTGTTGGACGTTATTGTTAATATATTTCACAGTTGCAGTACATGTTCCGTGTTCAAAATATTCATTTAGGGCCTACTATGGGGCCATTTACCAAGGAAACTGAACCAGTTCCGGAACCGGTTTCTAACTGCCAATCCAGATTGTTGTTCATCTCATTTCATATCAACGAGAATGATTAGGCACAGAATAATTATTGTTCACATGATAATATCAGATGATCAATCTATTTTGGCAATACGTGCCCGTTCTGAAACGGATTCAGTTTCCTCTATGCTGTATGACCCCACTGAAATCTAACGGACCCTTCAACACAGCGGAAACTTGCTTGATTTTCCATGCATTTCGTATAATATGACGGAAAGCTAAATGTTCATAAATATTTTTTTGCGACACTCCGTTATAATCAGGGATTTCACAACACATCGCAGTTTGTTCATCAATGTAATGCTCGGACGAACCGATAAACAAAAACGTATAATGCACCATGCATAGAGAGGATATACTGTACGTGTATTATTCTTTTGTGACTCAGGCATCAGAATCTGTGAATCACTGACGTGGCTCGTCAACAATAATGGCACAGGTGGTGTTTGCAGCATAAATCCGGTCAACGGCGTCACATGCTCATTCCATATAGACAATACCAGCATTTCAGAATGCTAGGTACATTTGACATCAAAAAAATGGGTCTACCAATATTTTTCGGGGTCACCATAAATGATGCATTTGACACTTTTCAATCCTCACCGGATGTCGCATATCCAATCGAAGGACTTGGAGCGCAGGTATGGTGCAAGTGGACAAAAAATAGAACAGCGTGGTATAGGTGTCAGGGGGTGGAAGAGTTGGGGGAGAGAGGTTATGCCCATTTGTATTTTTATGGTGACGTCAACAACACAGCGGCAGATCGGTACATTTATAGCCAGAAAGGAAATCGTTATAGAAAACATTTTCACACAATATTAAATTATGTATTGAAATGTATTGTGACACTAATTCGCCGTGTAATTGCTTTCAAGTGCTGACAACTTACTCGTTATTTTAACTAAATATTATGTCACCCCTTTTGCAATCAGCCTGTTGAAATGCATCGGATGCGATTTTACGCTTGTCATGTGCATGTAAAGGAGCGTCGCTAAATAGTCGCTAAATCAATCTACCAATTTTTTTGGGGGCATAAACAACCAGAAAGGGTATTATCAGTAAAAAAACAACAAGGTGATGACGCACTTTTGCGGTACGTCGTGATGAATAATTCTGTCGCAATAACTGGTTGGAAAAATGGGGATAGTCAAGTGTGCAGCAGTGTACTGCACACATACACACCTGTGCGCGATATGTGGAGAGGGAGGGAAGCATTAGTCTGCCACACATTTACCGCATAGGAAAGAGACGAAATGGCGCGTCCACTTTACATCGCTTCGTCTCTACTCATGTTATTTGGAGTGGTCAGTGCTGGTCTCATGGACTTGTTCCAGACCAACTCTACAACGACCACCATGGATGAAGAGTGAGTTTTTTTGGGGGGTTATTTAGTTATTTTTATGGGGGTATAACCAGCAGGAAGTCATGGTGAAAGTGTCCTTGCTGGTGTGGACCAACAGACAGGAAGAGTTCTGCTTGATTAACAGTGATTTTGTGGGACACTCATCATAACTTATGATACATGAATTTTAAAAGAAATGTGTACACCGGTTTTATGACGTTCCATGTTCGTAATTAACACTAATTGATCTAATTCTGATAAATTGCAGGAATGTGTGCAGTTGCATGATGCATCTTGGCAGCGGTGCGTCTGAAGACCTGAATGAGGCTGCTGTGCCTATGGATTGCAATGATGTTGAAAAGTGCAGGGCCAATTGCTTTTCGTTGTGCAAGGTATGTTATGAACGGCCAAAAAATTTGATTCTTTCAATATTAATGGGTGAATTAGATCACCCGTTTAAGTGGCACAACAGCTGTTGTGGCTGTGCCCCTAGAAACAAAGTTGCAAAGTTGTGTTGTAATAACGGATGGGAAATGAAGTAAATATTGTTTGCTCATGGAGGAAATAGTTTTTGGCAAAACCAAGAGCTAATAACTCTTGGCAACATTCCAACTAACTTCACAACATTTTAAAATTGATTAACCTGACTTGTCTAGTTTTCTGCACTGCAGTAACACTCGCAGTTGTAACTACTGTAGGAAGTGATTTTGGCCCATTGTTGTCCAGGGCACTTTATAAATACAATCTGGTTATTACAGGGATCAGAAAACTGCACCGAGGAGATACTCATGTTCCGCTTGTGCAAACTGGAAATGATGTACTTGAGCGACATGAACGGAACAACTGCCAACACAGATGACTTGACAACTTCCCAAGACACCTCCATGACCACTACTACAGGATCAACTTCAGCATCTTCAGGATCTACAGCAACCAAACCTCCAACATCACCTGACTCACCGGAGACATCTGGGTCATCATCTGGATCATCATCTGCATCATCATCATCTGGAACAGCTTCTTCTACCATGACCCCAGAGACCACGACCCAGAAAAGCGCAGGGTCATCTTGGTCAGATCAACGTTTGGGAGGACTCTTCACTACTACTGTTTCACTCTTGCTTACCTACATATGCCTGGGATAAATTGCACATTTTTGTAAATCATTTAAAACAGTGTACACTGAACCAAACAAAATAAGTATGTTTATGCACATGATATGGGTTGTGGTAGCAAGACGTTAGTCGTCAGAAGTAAGCTTTTTTTTGTTAAGTAATTTGTTTTTCTTAAGGTATCGTTATGGACGGAAGGTAATATTTTTCACTGTTTTGTTTTCGTTGGTGAGAATTCACAATCCAACATAATTATCATGCTATTATAAATACTAAGTTTGTAGCCTTGTTTCTAAGAGTTATTATTTTGTTGAACAGTTGGTTTGGGCATTGTTGTTTTCCTTTTTTTCCTTATTTTTTGGAATAAATGTAGTGTTACAGTACTTTTCACTTTTTATATGTTGTGCAACTACTGATAATCCTTGAGGGGAAGTAGTTGGTTTCCGCTGACACTTGATAGACCCTGTTGGAGCAACACTATAACCTCAAAATGTCAACTTCTGATAAATATATCAACGTACAGTTCTGCACTGGTAGGACATTGACTTCTGAGCACGTATGAATCACAATTATTGCTAGCAACGAATACTTTCACACTCGTTAAAACCAGGATGTTGAAGGTCCTGAATATTTTCGACAGTGGCAATGACTCGACATTGGTATATAGCCCTATAATACCTGTCATGCAACGACCATCAGGTGTGCCAATATTTCAGGTAAGGGCCTGCAACTATGCCACAAGAATATTCTGTCATTACTGAAGCTGCTACAGTTGAATCCGGATGTAACAGCCTAGGCTATAACGGACTTTCGGTTATAACAGACTCGAAAGTCCGGTTCCAGCATTACATCCTGATATAACAAACTCATTTGCACTTCACCTCGGGTGTAACAGACCATTTCTTGGCCCCTTGAAGGGATAATAAGACTTTTCTGGTATAAAATTGGTAAATAAAAAGATGGGAGAAGAAAATATCTCTTGGGGGGGTCCTGCGTAATATTCGGGTGAACTAATATTGCATTTTTGATGGATTTCAGTATGCATCAGTGTGCATTGTAAAGATGTGGAAAGCTAAAAACTTTGCGTATTCATTGCAAAAGCGACGATTTGGATATAACATACATTTTCCGCTGTCACTTGAAGTCTGTTATATCCGGATTCAACTGTATTTGATTTGAACCAGTGTTTACTTCAAAAAGCCCGGCAGTTTGTGACGTCACATGTCATGTACAAAAAATATTAATAACCACAATTGTTTTATTTCACATTAGTAAAATTAAAATTGCGGATAAAAATTAAAGATTGAATTAAAATATATATAGTGTCAAACGCTGCTCTGTTCCTAGCCAATCATAAGGCCTGATTCTGATCACGTGTCTGCCGAACCTCCAAGATGGCGGCGCCCAGTGTCTGAGAGTGTTTAGGGGTCAATCGGCGAAGTCGACATCGATCGGGGAGGGTTGGGGGGACCGGGTGGCAAAGTCGGGGGGGAAAAGGGCCCGTCGTCGTCGTCGTCGGCAGAGTGAGACGGAGCCTCGTCAGGATATCCTCGTCGGGCAAGTGGACTGGGGCTTGGGGATGGACGAGACGCAGTTGTCCACCTTCGAGGTGTGCTCTCTGGAGGAGGCCACCCAGATGCTGCACCGGTTCAACCAGCAGGTGCGTACCGGGGTGTCACTGACCCACATGATGCGACCTGTGGGCCAGCATGCCCCACAAGGTTTGGAGTAGCAGGGCCATCAACTATAGATCTGGCAAACAGCACCGTTTCTTGATGATAAACTGGGGCAGAGCTGTTTCTATGAACCTGTCAGGTGCGAAACAATAGGCAAAGTGCTATTGTTACCAAAGATATTAATGAGTTTACAGGAAAACTGCAGGTGCTGTGTTGAAACACTCATGTTGCATCAAGTCAGTGAATATTTAGGCCAGATCAGTACTGGACCTAATGATGCATTTACCTTAATCACCCTGTAGCACATGTAAAACTATGCAGAATGATTATCTTGATTTTTTGCATTATCCAGATGTTATTTACTGCTATCTGTACAAAGGCATGTGTGTGTTTTGCTCATCATTGCCACAGGTGTTTTGTTAGTTGCAGAACTGTTGCAACTGGCCTTGTGTAACATGCAATTTTTTTTTGGCTATTTCTGCTCCTTTCCAATCCCAACTTTTGATTGAGAGCCAATCTGATTGAGATTAACTGGACACTTTATGGTTCCAGTTAGGATGGATAGTCGAAGCTACTGTACATTTGGACATGTCCTGTTGTGTTAACTATGTCGTCAAAATAAGTAAACCATGGTAAAAGTGAGGATACATTTGCAGTCAAAGTATACCTTCAGCTGGTTAATTGACCTTAGTGACCTGAGACTAGGACGTAAAGAGGGAAAATGTGCACTTATTCAAGTACTACCAACAATGATGTGGTTGGTTCAGAATCTGCGGGTAAAAGTCATGAAAACTCCGACTGGAACAAAAGTAGTAAACGGCCATAGTCGGCGATTGGAGATACAATTATTGGCTAATATTAAAGAGTATGGTATTGGAGGAATGGCCTTCAAGAAGTAGGTCAAAGTATACGCTATCATAAGTGGTCTGTGTATAGGTTGCAGCTAGCTTATGCAGCATCAGAAATTGCTGGTTGAGTGCTTTTGGTAAAAACTGTTGTGCAGTAGTAAGAGGGGAAATATTTTTAGCTAAACTGATTGGAAGAATGACATTTTAAACCATCACTTGGGACTATCCCAACACTATGAAGTAAAGAGCAACTTACTGGTTTTTCCAGATTAATCACATCTATCCGCTTTTCATTTCTATTTTGAATGACACATACAGTAATAGGGCTTGATTTGTTATCATTGAGTGAATAATTAACAAATATCTTGCATAAATCTCAGTGGGTGTAATAGATTTGCCTGCACGTAGTTTTCTTATTTTGTGTGTTTTTGTTATAAGCATAAGTCGTTTATCTTTTCATAATTCCTTGGTATTGGACATGTCAGCTTCAAGCAACTACATGCATAATTTAAAAAATTTTAAACTGCACTTTTTAATGTAACTATAATTATCTTTCATAGCACATGCAGACCTTTACATTTCCTGAGCTGTCCAAGGGGCAACGTCGAAAGAGACTTTGGACAGCCCTTTTTTCTCGCCTGAAGGACCCCAAGTCTAGCATCTGCCACCGACACTGCCTGGAAGCTATTCGCATACTCAGGTAACATATCAGTCCCTCACCCTCTGTTACTGGTTGTTTGAGTATGATAATAGTCTGTTTGGATTTGTCTCTTGTTGCCACCCCTTAAACCCCCCCAACCCTTCTCTTTTTTTTGGTGTGTGCAGTCGCGACAAGTGTGAATTGAACGAGTTGGTCTGCAGCGATTGGGTGGACGTGTTGCTTCAGCAGGCGGGGCTTGTCTCAGAGGAAGAAGCCATTTCCAGGGTTAATCAGCAGATTGACTTCCCCGATGAAGGTGAGAAAATTAAACTCAGCCTCTTCCCCCCCTTCCTCCAAACAGACGCCCAATTTTGTCATTTGTTTGCTCTCCTTGTGGGAAAGCGGCACAATTTTTGCGATGAAATTTTTGCATCATGCGTAATTGTGTTTAGACAAGTGGGATGATATTAGGCATGTAAAACCTTGAATTTCCACTGGTGACATTTGATCAGAGAGATGCCTTCAGTGCTGTGGAATAAAGCATTGATTGTTTGGCATCCAATCAATTCAATTGCTTATGCTTTGTTGGTCATTTATTGTGAAGGGCATGCTGCACTGTAATAGCTATAATTATGCTTTGCTGTCATTGAGCAGAGCAAAGCATATCTCTTGGCATTGAACATGTCACTTGAATAACAAATCCAATAAAATGGTATGTGCTTGCTGTAAGGAAAAGATACACTAATTAAGAAATAGATACAGTATAACATTTCACAGGAAGAGACATATTTGATCATGTCCACTAGGGAGATGACCATTTATCATTATTTTTACACATCTAGTGCTGGTGGAAGCACAGAAATGTCTGTGCAACCTGATCTTCAACAGTCCCGTGGCACAGGCTTTGTGCTCCAAGAACGGGGCTGTCCCTGGTATAATGTTGCGGCTTAAGACATACAGAGACCCAGAGCTTGCCCATGGAATCAAGTTCTTTGATATGAAGATGCTGTTCCTGATCACAGCTTTATGTCCGGAAGTTAGGCCGAGGCTCAAGAATGAGCAGCATGGGCTCACCTACCTCATGGAAGTTCTCGACCTTGTGCTGAAGGAGGCACAAGATGACCAACAGGACCACATCCACCATGAAGCTGCCATGGTCATATCTGGACAGGGATATCAACCAATCCTCACTGATGAGCAGGTAAACTGATAGGTTGATGTGATTTTTAATCTCCACATTTAATGCTGTAATTCAATTTAGGTTGACCTGATCTGTGAAGTCCTGAAGGTCCTGTTCAACTTAACTGTGCGCTCAATCCGTCGCGCCCAGGATGAGGAAGAGGAGGCGCATTTCCAGCGCCTAGTTGCCATATTGTATGACCTCCTGTCGTCAATGACAATCACTCCAGCCAAGAAAGAGGAACTCCTTAACCATTCCACAAATCTTCTCACCAATGTTCCCCCTCAATGTCTCGAGGAACTGATGGTTCCAGTTACTAGGATCAGGAACCACGACTCATCCGAAGTTCCCAGGGAGGCAGAATATGATGGGTTCAACATGCAGGCAGTGGCGCAATTGCTCGCTTTTCTAGATGCTCGGCTCAAGAAGTTACCAGTAAGTAAAACTGCAAAACTGGGCATGGGGAAAGGGAGATAAAGGGAGGTTGTGGAGAACCAAAGTGAACTTGATTCAATTATTCAGAATCTTACCAAGTTAAAGTGACATTTATTTTAGTTTTGATTTTGATTTTCATTATTTGGCTTTGTTGATATGCAAATTGTCATTTACATTTTAAAATTAGAGCCCTGCCACCCTGAAAGAAAGCCTGATCCCAGTGCTGGGAGTGCTGAGTGAATGCGCCAGACAGCACAGGGCTGCCAGAAAGTTCATGCGGCTGAAAGTGCTCCCTCCTCTAACTGATGTCATGAGCCGTCCGGAAGAAGGCAACACTCTGAGGAACAGGCTATGTCGACTGCTGACCACCCCTGTCACTGAAGTGAGGGACTTGGCAGCTGACTTTCTTTTTGTGCTGTGCAAGGAAAATGGTATTGTTCATTCTGGCACTGTGCAGAGCACTGAGAACGATTACTGATCATTGACAATGGTTTCAGTTGGACGCATGGTGAAGTACACTGGGTATGGGAATGCAGCAGGACTCTTGGCCAATCGAGGGCTCCTTCTGGGAGGAAGGGGACAGGGGAACTATTCCTCCGACTCTGAGGATTCGGACACAGAGGAGTACAAGAAGTATAGGCACAAGTGAGTCTTTTTCTTTCCTCGTCAGGAACCATTAAAAATAAAAACCGGCTTGGATGAATTCACAATAGGGCAAATCACACCCACTTCATTATTTTTGGAGTTCTTACTTTGTGGGAGTGCAGCCTAATGCATTCATGGTGTCTTGTAAATAGTTCGTTTCATTTTCTTACATTGTACTGATAACTGAATTGCATAGGATCAATCCAGTATTGGGCTGCTATGAACCTCCAAGGCCAAACCCTATGGAAGGACTGACTGAGGAGCAGAAAGAGTACGAAGCCATGCAGCTTGTCAACATGATGGACAAACTGGCCAAGTATGACTTGTTATTTTTATTAAACGGTATTGTTTGGCCGTTTAGCTGGGTATGGTCATAGGGAAATATTTCATGTTTTTCAGGGAAGGTATAGTACAGCCATGCAGGGTCGGTGCTGATGGGCGACCACATCCAGTGGATCACATTTTGGAAATGCAGGAGGACGGCAATTCTCCTCACTGTTCCGGAGCTGCTGGTGGGGCTGTAGGAGGAACGGATTCAGATTCAGACTATTGAGGAATATATCCTTGTCCTCTGTTTATTTAATATTTTTTTGCCGTCTGATGAGAACCCCTTAAGTGTAGTATAGCATGTAATTTCTACTTGTCTGTGCCTCATTTATGCCTTCCATTTTATATTATTATTTTTTTGCCAAGGGCTACCATTTCTTAATGAAGATTCCAATGGGCAATTGTAATTTCATTTTATAAGATAATTATAGTGTCAAGAATGACAGTTGGAACGAGAATTTGCCACGTGCCAATGTTGATGTGTTTTCCTAACCTCACACTGTATTTATGTTGTCATGTTGCACTGTAGCAATAGAATAGCGTAACACTATCATTCTCTTTTGCATTGTTGATACTCTTCCAACACCTTTCTAACAAGTGTAGTTATTTGGCATTGATCAATTGTTGGAATATTGATATGCGGTGCCAAAAATAAGCGCGTCAAAGTACTGTACTATTTAACAGACTGACTTTTTGCGTGCGAGCCAGTTATCTCATTAGCTGGTGCATTTTATGAGATGCATAAGCATTGGTTGGTTCAATCCGTGAATTTGGTGGATAAGCTAACTAGAGCTTGAGGAAGGTGCCACTGAGCACTGATTCAATAAATAAGTACGTGTGGTGCAGTAGATACAAAAGTAATGATTTTTGCGCCAAGTTTCCAGGAGTTTTGCTTCTGAAGGCCCATGTGTAATGTACACTAAAATGAAATTATTTAAAAAAATTATATGCGTTGAATTTAAGTTTTGATATTTGTTTTTATTTTGCAAATGTTATTGTGATACTGTATCTGCCATGAGTGCTGTTTATACGTCATGTTGATGGGTTTGTAACATACTTCTTGCATTGTATAATAGTGGCATTGGAACTGGTGTACTGACATTACAACGGCAAGTTTGACTTTCAATGATGTCGGAAATGAAACCAACAGTTTTAGTACCCCAGTTACAAATGCCAGGCCTATACTAGGAATAGAATCGGAATAGATATGTGTGCATGCTTCTTCGGGGGGACCAAATCCCAGTGTTTTAACATAACATTAACTTTTAATTGCATCACAGTGTCATTTTCTGTTACAAATTTCCGAAATTATTCCTAGTGTGACTTCCTATTACATCACTGAGTTTGTTTAAAACCCAAATAATTGAAAGCATAATGTGGTAGCTCTGTAGTATTAATAAATACAACCCTGTGAATTAAAAAATACACTGGAAACATGAGTTTGTTGTATCATATTCTGCCAACTCCTGCTGATTGATGGAACCTCTCATCATTTATTTTCTTTTATGTTAATTTATGTTATATTTTTGTGACAAGTGTAGATCCACAGGTCGGAATTATACGGTACTGTATCCGACCAAAGATGGCTTCCTTTCCATTCAAGATGGCGGAGGAGGCGTACATTGTGTAACTAGAGGTGGGTAGTTCTCTCTTTCTCCTCTCTGTGCTCGCGTAATGAGCTGTTAACCGAGATTTTAGCAAGGGCTGCAATCTGCGCGTATGATCCTGCAGCCTATGTTGCGCATCATTTGAAGGTAATGCTGTATAGACTCGTTATCTTATCGCTCAGCTGACACATCATTATTGACATAAAAACGTGATCCAGGTTTTACTAGTGGATTTTAAAATGCTTTCCAATTGACAGCATATTAATTAATAGCTGCTGTGTGTACATGCCAATTTCCTTTGTCAGGTGTCGACTTGTGCGGAGTGAACAATGGAGGACTCGCCGAGCAAAGAAATTCCTCCGTCGGCTATTTCCCCATTTTTGGGGCAGCCTGATTCACCGGTGACCAGCGACTCTCCAACGAGTACTCATCCTTCTGCTGTATTCTTGGCGTCCACTAGCAGCGTTAGTAGTGTTGCAAGGTTGAACACCGTGTCCACTACCACGACCATATCTCCTGTGTCAAGTGTTACGACTCATGTCGCGAAGCGACTTCGGGTCTTTAAGATAATTGTCATTGGTGACTCGGGTGTTGGGAAGACATGTCTTACCTTTCGTTTCTGTGGAGGAGAGTTCAGGCCGGATGCGGAGGTCACCATTGGAGTTGATTTTCGAGAAAGGGTGCTTGCTGTGGAAGGAGAAAATATCAAGGTTGCGTACAGAGGCGATTGATTGATGTTTTATGCCACGTTTACATGTGAGCGATTTGATCAGTGATGTGTAATAATAAGCATCGTTGAGCGATGGAGTCAATTGTTTGGGAGCGAAATGCAATTGTTACCCCAAACAATTGGTTTCATCGCTCAGCGATGCTCATTGCTGAGTGAATCGCTCACATGTAAATACGGCCTAAAAGTGGATCTTACAACTGAATGGGCTGATCTTTGCATTTCAGATCCAGTTGTGGGATACAGCTGGCCAGGAGCGTTTTCGCCGCTCCATGGTGCAGCACTACTACCGCAACACGCATGCTGTTTTGTTTGTGTATGATGTGACAAAAGTGTCTACATTTGAGGCAAGTTGTAATGCGAAGGCAGTGTGGACCATTATCTGATTTGATTATTCACTTTTCAGTCACTCACAGAATGGATCCAAGAATGCAATAGGTATTCCCTGGGTCCTGATGTCCCACGCATACTGGTTGGTAACAAGTGTGATTGTAAAGACCAGCAGGCTGTTCACACCCATGCTGCTCAAAGATTTGCCGACTCCCATAATATGCTCCTTTTCGAGACCTCCGCTAAGGATGACAGTGAGGCCAATCATGTGGAGGCTATCTTCATGACACTTGCCTTGAAACTAAAGAGACAGAGGCCCTTTCTGCCACCAATGTCACCTTCCTCTGAGGACGCTAAGGTTGTTAGCTTGCATTCCTCAGAGAAGAGTACTGCAGTTGAAGGTGGATGCAGTTGCTGAGGATTTTTTAACATACCAGTGAAAAGTGATGGAATGATCAGAATCAAACTATTTTGGAAAGTTATCAAGGGAAACATGTATGTAAGGTCGTTTCCCTCCAGGTAATGTGGGATTGAATTATTATTGGTGTACAATGTAAAAAAATCCATTCCAATTCTTTTTAGTTGATATACTTGTAGTAAGTGGTATTATGTTGCTATCTGTGTATTCAGCTACCATAAACATAGGTGGGAAAAGTTGACATTGTTGAGATCTGAGTTCTGACCTTCTATGGCAGAATTTTCTGCATGTAAAGATTTGAAATTAAATATGCAAAGGTCCCTAAACATTATTAATTTATGAACATAGTTGCCTTCAAATTGTCAGGAATGTCCAGAAAACATCAATTTTCTGGTTCCTCCACTTTCTCCTGGAAAAAATATCTCCTGAGTTTCCTTATCTGTAACATTTGATGGTTGGAATTTCAAGTACCGGTACTTGAGAATTCTTTGCTCCCAGAAGGGATTGGAATTAATATTTTTGTTTTCATTTGTTTGCAGTGACTCAAAGATTACACTGAAAATGTTGAGGTCTGTCCACACATTCGCTTTCTTTGAAATAGCACAAAGATACACAACATTACACTAGTGAGAGTTTATATTGGTGTAATGCTGCTATGTTTCAGAAGAGAGGTAGCAGTGAAAGAGAGAGAGAGTGCTTGCATCACACGGATGAAATCATACACTGGAACATTAACATTTGAAAGGCATTTGAAACTCATACAAACAGCATGGTGACATCAAATTGGAGACTTGTAACAAGCCTTAAATGTTTTTTCTATATTTTAGTGTTCTCTGATAAAACCGAAACTTGTCCATTATGGCGAAGTGATTCTCCTCCATGCAGGTTTCATTATGTAGTCATTTAACATTCATTACAGTGTGACAAGTCCAGACAACTCTTCTGAAGACCAGTGACGACTCTTGATCTACTTGCTTTTAAGTTTAAGGCCTTCTGTTGTGGCAAAAATGTTAATTGTATTAGGGTGAATGACATGGAAAAGCTGGTGATCCAGGTTCCGGAGGTGCAGTACTGTACTGTACCTCAACGCCTGGTATATGTGAATGGAGCGCAACACAAGACTGAAGTTTTCTCGAACAGCAACAATTATTTTGATATTTTACTCAGAAGAATTTATTTATGAGGAGGGAAACAAGTTGAGAGTAATGTTATGTTACACATGGAAAGCAAGTGCTGTGGTAGTGGGTGAGGAGTTGGACGTCACTTGGAGGACTACACAGAAAAAAATGGAAGAAAATGCAATGCCGGAAGCAGGTCTTTAGGCTGCCCCGTGATGCTGCCTGTGCAGGCTAAACTGCAGTGAGCTTTTAACTGCCTGTTAAAATGGAGTAACCGGACGCGAGTGTGATCTACAGGGTCCTTGAAAATGTACGAAAATCCCGGCATCTACAATGGTTCCCAACAGATAATGCCAATCCTAATAATTAATCTTAAAATTTCATAAAAGTAATCATCACCGTAGATGTCAATTTGATTTTATAATTTAAAGTTCTCATAACTAAATTTATGCACTTTTTTAGGAGGGCGTACAGCAGCCCCTAGACACTTCTATCCCAGCGCAATAGAAAAGGCTGATCCGTTATTCCTTCCCGCAGCGGCAATAGTAAAAACAATGGAATCTCGCTGTGCGTGTCGTTCATTCGCCATAACAACTCCATTCGCCATAACCCTCCTCCCGATTACTAGGTTTATCAGCGACCCCCCTCCCGATTACTACCGATAGCGTATACCAAGATGGCCGCAATATGGATGTGTTCACGATCCAGTTCACATCATGGCGACCTCCAGTCAGCGCCACGGCGGGATTGAGTAACGGATCGCAAGATAGCGGGGAGTTTCCGGACCTATCCTTCTAAGACCGTGGCGTACAGTATGAATTCTGTCCAATGCTGCCAACCGAACTAGTAGTCGCCATCTTTATTTGTTGCTTTCTGTTGTGTAAGTTGACTTCCTCCCTTCCTCTGCGAGACATCTTTTCCTCTCCGGTCTCCAAGGCCAATCTGGCCATCATTCCAACCTCCGCCCAGGGAAGGAGAGATTCCACAGATTCCAGGCGTACGTATGAAAAAGAAGAAATGAGAATTTGCTGGTTGCTATTTCTGGACATTACAAGTGTGGTGGCCGATGGCTGTTGTTTTAACCACCAATGTTTGCTTGGCTTAACTCGGCTGAATGAACCACTCACCATACCATGAATCGTGGCCTGTTTATTCAGCTACACCACTTTTATAAGCATGTACTTTTATAAGTGCTAAAATGGGGTATACAATGTGATTGCCTTGTGCGATATTTCTAGGAATGTGTTGCCAAATGATCTAGTGGTGGACATGTACTATTGCGCACACATTGAACCTGATGAGGATGAAAGAAGCTTCTCATTATGTCTCAGAAATAGTTACGCGCCTTAACTGGTGAACATCAAAATGAAGGGAAATGTATCTGTTGATTTTTATCCGTGTCCCCTAGATCTGGCCGCAATGGCACCTCCTGAGTCATCTCAAGTTGATTGCGGCAGCCCCGGAGGTGGATGCTGCGTAGGATCCACTGCTGATCAAGCAGCACAGGTTATGGGTTCAGCGTTTATTGCAATGGGTCATTGGATGGAATGGAAGGCATTGCAGAGGAGGAAGGACTTGCAGCGGAGGTTGAGATGGTCCAAGCAACGAGCCAGGCGGTTCGCAAACAGGCTGTTGATTCAGGGCCAGGTTTTTTCCACTACTGATATGGGTCTTGGAGGCCTGACCTCCTTGGCAGCTGATTCAGGGTGGATTGGAGGAGGAAAAGAACTTGTGAAGGAGGTAAGAATATATAACAACAGTTCTCAGACTGCTGTAACATGGGTTTTGTTGTTCAGACTGCTGTAACTTGGGTTTTGTCCATGTCACTGACCAGCTGGATAGGTTATGTGGATGGTGTTACTCAATAATGTGTCAACCCACAAAAGTGCCAAAATTGAGTTAAGCCTAGGAACATAATTATACCCAAAGGATCGTACTTCATTCAGGTAATATCAAGTTGGCAAAATCTGCATACTTAATGCCATTAATGACCAAAAAGGACACAAATTAATTTCACAGGTGGCCCTTTTTCTCAAAACTGTTCTCATGTGGGTTGACTCATTATTGCATATCACCATCAATGTAAAGGTTAACTGGATACAGTATATCTGAATTACCTGTAACGCCTTCATTTTCAAATATCAAAACTGATAAATGATTAATGCACTTTATTGCAGGATTGGTGGCAGCGGTTTGAATCAGGAGAAGTGTCACCACAAGAGTTCATGGCTGACTTTCGCATTAGTTTGGATTCCTTTGAGTACTTGTTTCAAGAGTTGGAGGTTCCAAAGAGAACTCTTGCTATTGGACTATTTCGATTGACCAACCCCAGTGGCCAGTCATCAGACCAAAAGTTTGATGTGGAGTTGGAGGAAGTAGAGGAGTGCCTGTGGACAATATGCACAGCCATTTCTAATATTTTACAGCCGAGATTGGTGGGAATTCCATCAGGACCATATTTAGATGATGTGGTCCAGAATTTTGAGGCATCTTGTAAAATTCCACAGTGTGCCGGGGTTATTGGATTGGTTGACATACCCAGCACATCCTTCATCATGTTGACAGATCCACGAGGTCTCGTTTCACATGTTAGCCCAGCCAGAAAGTGTAAATCAACCCGTGATGCATTTATAAATGGGGACATATATGCTGGGAGGGAGTCTGGAGCCTTGTTTCCAACCTGGACCAAAAACATTGAGGGTGTTGAGGTTCCCCTGGTAGTGATTGCAGACGTTAATTTTCCCTTGACGCCATGGACAATTGTGCCATACCTGCCAAGTGATGATATTGTCGAAGTTGAGGTCAACTTTAACAGCAATTTGCAAGTAGCTCTGGACATACTGCATGAAACTGTGAGGCACATACGAGGAAGATTCAGGATCCTGTCGAAGGCAGATTGTTGTATGCCCGAACGCCTGGACACCATCATTGCTGCCTGCTGTGTGCTCCACAATTTGTGTCAAGTCAGGGGTGACGAGTGTTCTGATGAGTGGATGGATGAATCCGATGCTGTAAGTGTCAGATGCGAGGCCGAGATGCCTGAAGATAACGATAGCTACAAGCAGGGCATGGCTGTGCGAAGTGCTCTCAGAAAGCATGTCGATAAAAAGTAAGATTGTACTTGTTTTTTTCCCACTTTGTGACAGTTTTCAAACATGTATGTTGTATATGTTGACACAATGGGATTCAGTAATATTGTATTGACGGAAATGTGGTGGTATCAAATTTTTAAATGTGTCACATCCTGTTGTAAATAGTACAGTTGTATCCAGATATGACGGACTTGGTTATAACGGACTTTCGGTTATAGCAGACTCGAAAGCCCGGTCCTGCCATACTTCCATAAGGCCCTGTGTATTTTTACGTCTTACGTAACAGACTCATTTTCACCCCACCTCGGCTATAATGGATCATTTTTTGGCTCCTCAGCAGGAAAATATGCCTTTTCTGGTATAAAAATGGCAGAAAGTAGACGGCAGCAGGGAGTATGGACGGCTGAAGAAAATTACGTTTTTTTTTTTTGGTGCTGCATAATTTTTGGGTTAGTTAATATTTCATTTTTGATGGATTTTATCAGTATGCAGTAGTGTGCATTATAAGAATGTGGAAAGCAGAAAACTTTGTGTATTCATTGCAAAAGTGACGATTTGGCTATAAGAGACGTAGGTTGTAACTTTTTTTTTCTTCCCATGGTCCCTTGAAGACTGTTATATCTGGATTCAACTGTACTGTGTACAGTAGTATGTAGGTCAAAGAGCATTGTGTAATAAAATTCTAATTAATTATTAATAAAGTTATAATCAATTATTTTAAATGTAGTGTAATATATGAAGGTTTAGAGCTATGCATATAAGAAAATATTTTTAGCTTATGTATTACAAAAATGTCACAGAATTCGCTATGCGTGACTCTGTCCCTAAATGCATTGACTCATCACCTAGGTGCATGTAGTTACCATTGTTGTCACTTCTCCCCATTCAATAATGACAGGACACAGCTGGTTCACTGTTTACTTTTATTATTAATTATTAATTATTATTTATTACCTCATAGGGGAACTGGCTCACTTTATAGTGGTCAGAGGTTGTGACACGCTTCAACAGAGGCATGACATGTGCTGGTTACAGCACTAGGGTGGCGTTTGTCCACATGGTAACTCATCAGCTGTAAACTGCAAAACATTAACTACACTGTAAACCGCAGAGCATTAAAAGAGCATCACTGGTGAATCTCTCATGGAACATCAATTTTTAATGCTCTGCTAATGCTTTTTAGCAACAAAAAAGCATCACTGGAGCATTTAGAAGAGCAGTAAAAAGTGATGTTCCATGAGAGACTCACCAGTGATGCTCTTTTAATGTTTCGCAGTTTGCAGTGTAGTGAGTCTTCCACGGAGGATACATTTTTAATACTCTTCTAATGCTTTGATGCATTTTTGTTGCTGAAAAGCATCAATATTTAATGATCTTTTAATGTTTTGCAGTTTACAGTGTACTGCACATGCATTTAGTACCGTCAGGTACCGTACAGTAGTACTACTTGCCCCCTGATAGTGGCAAATAGCATGCAGACTGCAGAGAGGGAGTGTGTGCCAACTGGCAGTGGTCATCGTACTACGTCCAAGTGGGGGGAGGGCCGGGCAGTGTTGCCAAATTTTGGTACTGTAGTAATACAAGAAAATATTATTTTGCTTATGTAGCTCCTGCCTCGATTCGACACGCGCATTCTATTTCGCCAAAAAAATAATCCATGACTGGCCTAAAATTGGCACAAAAAAAATGCAGAGCTGTCGTCGATTCCCGGTGACGTTATTGGCAAGTCCTGTGACCCCGCAGTGCGACACTCTCATTTCGAACGGTTCCGCTTCCCGGGGATGGACAGCGACGGGAACGCGCCCCTTTTGGAATAGATCGGCCCACGGTCTTAGAAGGATCGGCCGAAAAAGCCCCACCGTGACGTCCGAAAGATGGACGCCGCGTGAGAGTCGCTGTTGTATCTCTCTTGACCCGTGTTGCCTTGGTCCACACCGCCCTCGGAATCACCCTTCACACGCGCGGGCCTTCTGCGTCGCACCCGTGGCCATGCCGACAACGCCAAGGCTCGGCGAATAGGAAGGGGGTCGATCGCTGTGGGTGCGGGGAGGGCCAGTCAGGATGGTGAAACATCACGCCAGGGGACACTACAGAGACTACGGGGACATTGAACGGCTTGAAGGTAGGCACACACAGAGAGACAGAGGCTCCTTCTCTTGCATTCTTTATGGGGGGTTGTTGCTATTTTTGGGGGGAGCTGGCCTTTTGATTTTTTCTTGTTTGGTGCAGGTGCGTCACCAGTGTTGTATTTTTAAGAATGGTTTGGAATATAGAATGGATATTGGCACGGATGGAACATGTTTCGTACAAACTTAAGTAACTAATTTGTAGCTTGATTTGTACAATGTCGGCTAAGGCAAGTTGCGCCTTGGCAGCAGGAAAACGGTGCCAAAATATTGGCATGATAATGTACAAATATTTATGCTGTTGACAGCAGCAATTTGTTATTATAAGCTGAATTGCTGTCATGGGCTGCCCAGCTGATAGATGTGCATAGATAAAAGGCCTGAAAAACTAGTTTTTTTTACTGATATTAAAGTTTGCATTGTAATTACCTCCTGGTTATGCATATTTGCTGAGTGGCTATGAATCTGGTGCAGTTTAGGCAACACACAGTAAAATTATCTTGCAGCCATAGGCGTAATTTAGAACATGTCAATGTAATATTGCATGTGAAATATAAATCTCTTCTGACTCCTCCCCACCTGGCTGAAAGGGAAGTCAGGCCAGTAATAATCAATACAACACAGCACGTTTGATGTAGGCATGGCAGTTAACACTCATTTACGTACATTTGTGGGTTAGTATGGTAGCATGAAGGTTACAAGTGTTAAGTGTAATTATATTAACATATGTAAAGCAATATTGTAAGGATATTATCTACTAGCTACTTTTGAATAGTCACACTTAGGGACAGCAACAATACTGCTTCTAACATTTGATTGGATAGAAGCATCTGCAATGATAACTGTAACACAAGCTATCCTGCAATAAAGGAGTTCTGCTTGTGACCTCGAAGAGCAATGGTTCAATTGAAGAATCAAATAATAATGCATTCCAATTTTACCACCTGGCATGCCAGCAAACAAGGATGCTTCCATTCAGCTTAATGTTAGGAGCAATTTTTTTGTTACCCTTGTAAGTAACGACCAAGGCAGTTTAGTTGGCTGGTTAGGTCTAGGCTGCCCTAAGTTGGGACATCTGGGACTCAAATCTTTATGTCAACATCGCCTGATTGGCAGAGTAAATGCGTAGTTGAAAGGTGTGTAGAAGTAGAGTTTTGGTCCTTGTTGTTAACTCCCCAACGTTAACTCCCATTGCTTACACTACAATGGTAACATAATTATGTGAAATGTTAGAATTAAATATAAATGTAAAGTTCTGCATTTAAAACGAATGAAATTATGGTATAGTAGAGGCATGAACTGAATGTAGACTCGTATTTTTGGTAGGATTTGTGCAGATCAATATTCCTTGTAATTTGTCAATGTCAGAAGTGTTCCTAGGGAAGCACTTTTTATTTACTTGCTCTACTCCTTTCTGTGAAAGATAATGTGCTAAACTAGATTTTAAATCCCATGCTTGCAACGTGTAACATACAGTAGTGTACATTATAGGAGCTAGCTTAGGCCCTATAAGCCATCTCCACGTCATTTCAGCAGATAAGGGCATGGCAGCTTCACTGTTTTGCCACCTCATTCGAGAGATGGTATTGCGCAATTGTATTGTCAAAGCCATATAATGCATATCTCACTTAACCAATAATAATAATCTAAACTCTAAAGTGCTACAGCCCCTTTCCCATCACAAGCACTAAACCTTCTTCCCTTTAAAAAAATCATGCATGCCTGCAGAGATGCAGGGACCTAAGAGAGGGAACAGTAGCATCCTTTTCTAGCCAATTAACAGTAAGAACTCCAGGCTACATAGCATGATAAATCTTCCATTGCTTAAAAAAAACAAGAGGAGACAGAAAATTATTGACATGAAATACCATGACACTAATGTAGTTGTGTGAAAAACTTGGAATTAACTTTAATAGAAATTAATATTTGGGATTTTTTATGCACCATTTCCAAAATATCATTACACAATATGTTGATGAAGCTTACAATCAGGTTGTGCTGTTGTAGGGTGGGAAAGACTGAAGGCGACGGAATGTCACATCTATTTGCTAGCAGCTGATCAGGCATAGCACATGACAGCTTCAATTGCATGTCAAGGGAACAGCTGAATTTTTTGTTCCTATCCCTGACATACCAAGAAGAGTTATTTACTAGATGTGTAGTATGTATACTAAAATAATTTTAGTATACATACTATACATCTAGTAATATTGTAGTGAGGTAGTAAGGGTCAGTTGCAGTTTAGTTAAGTGGATCCTGGGATCTGCAGTATTTAACTCTCGGAGGGTTATTATTTGCTCTTTTGTAGTTTGGGTTGGAGTATTGGATATCTCTGACAGATAACTGTTTGTTGATTTATTTAACAAGAGTGTGTGCACTGTGCAGTGTAACTTGGGTAAATTAATATTCTAAAATGTTTGAAGAATGATACTTGTTTTAATTGGACTGAACTTCTGGTGTTTGTTTATATTTAACCTCCTGATGGAAATATAAGACTTTCTCTAGAATTTTTGGTTGCCTCATTAGGTACTGTTGAATGTTGCTATTGTGATAACAGCCAAGGAGGGTAAAAAGTGTTTTTTTTGTGCAAAGACTCCGATTTTAAAAGTCGTAGTAAAGGTACTGCCATAAAAGAAGAAATGATATGCAATATTCTTGACCATGGACTTCTCTTGTATCCAATATCCTGAGGAATGCCATGAAAGGGCTTTTACGATGTACTAATAGAGACATACCATACAGGATTCTAACCGGATAAAGGATAACATTTTCAGTTTTTCATTCGCAAGTGAAGCAGTTGGTGTAATTAAAATTCTACAGCGTGTTTAATATTTTTACGAAAATTCAATTCAAACCTAATTATTCTGCCACTTGCTATATGGTCTTTCATCTTGTTAGGAACTTGACGCAACTTTGATGCAATTTAGTTACCCATTGCGAAATTCAAGGATGTTTTCCAAGGCACCCTCTTGTGCAGATAAATCTGATGCCAGGATAGAATGATGTTGGCAGGTATAGTGATAGTTTTAAGTGAGGTTGCTCCTAATAAAATTAAATGGAAAAGTAAAACAAAGGATGTGCCTAATTAAACCCCCAACTTATCAATTTGGATGTGAAAAATCACGATTTTTCAATTTTTCAACTTAAATGCCAGCAGAAAGCTTTATAAACATTTGCTAATTTTGGTATAATTACTTTTCTATTTCTGACAATGTTAGAACAGGTTTGTATCTTTGAGTTACTGCTTATTGACTAATATTGATAGTAATTTACTTCATGTGTGTGAACTACAGCAGGTTTCTCTTTCTACAGCCCAATTTTAAGGGGTACTGTAGTCTGTGACCAGATACACGGCAGTCATTAGCTTATAAAATATTACTATTCATGAACAATGAGCAACTTTAAAAATTGAGTATTTTCCGATATACTGTATATAGAAAAACTTATGTAAATATTCTCCAGTGCTCCTAACACTTTATGTGGCCATGTCAAAGCCGGGGTAAACATCGAAATCTTTACTTTCAAATACACATTTCTCAGGCAGGTATTTATAATTAGGCTCAAACTAAATTTTACCTTTTCATCTGTAATCTTATTCTCATTAAATTTTCATCGCTGTCTACCCATTCGAGAGGAATGCGATTTATGCATATGAAATGAATGTATCAATTTAATATCATTAGGAGCAACCTCACGAAAAATTAGCGCAATCATTACCGACATCGATCTTGGGATACACTGTGTACGCCTTGGTAACTGAAATAACTCCTGAAACATCCTGCGAGGAACTGATTTTAATTTTCATGCGTTATTAAGTGCTTGTTGTATCAACTCGAAAAGAAAATTACATACAAATATCTGATCATGTTTTGCGAATACACGACAGAGAATCGGCGTTTTTTTTCCAAATTGCTTTTGTACAACCGGTCATTAATGTGCGATTTTAGTTACTGTAGTAGTTCTGCATCTCCACTGGATATTATTATTATTATTATTATTATTATTATTATTATTATTATTATTATTATTATTATTATTATTATTATTATTATTATAGAAAGGATGATTTAAGTTTCTCTCGAAAGAGGCGATTGCAATGTGCAATCGGGACTACATCTTGCATTTTAAGGATTTCTAGAATTCTAGATAGTGGAAGACAGTGAAACCTGTCTACATACAGAATGATTGCGGATACAGAGGAAATTTTTAGATTGGATAATTTCTTTGTTTGATACCTTGCATTTTTGTCATCACAGCGGAATTACAGTAGTAATTTACGGTAAATGTTCGACTCCGCTATAGACAGGTTTCACTGCATAATTCATTATGGGAATGCAATTAGGATAATAAGGTCTGACCATCGCTTGAAGAGAGTGAGAGTCTGAATAAAAACGAAACTTTTGAAGTGCAAAAGTGCAGACGTCGCTGCAGTACATACAAAGCAGAGCCATTCGTTCCTTGCAGTCGTTGTGCTGAAGCGCAATTTCTGGTAGTGGTATATTTCTCATATCCGCAGCCAATACGCTTAGCGCGAGGCAGCGGCGGAAAAGTTGCTAACACCCTACTCGCCATATAACACTGAGCTCTAAAGAGGTATTGCACTGGTGCATGTAATTTGGTGGATGGCTGTGTGCTTATGCATGCCCCATCGGGAATGCCAGTATTGCTTAGGGACGTACCGTCGAAGCTGCGGGGATCGGTCGGATTGCATGAAATGTATCACTGACAGGGATCCCTCCCTCCCNCCCCCCCCCCCCCCCCCCAAATCGGAGTCGACCTACTTTCGGACTCTCGGACTTTTATGGACTTTGCAGATTTCTGGGCATGAAAACCCTATTGGGAGAATGAGCAGCCTGAGGGCCGCAGCACATCCTGAGAGATAGGCAGCGTGGTGTGTTGCGTGCCCTCCAGGATGAAGTGCTTGCATAACCGATCAATGCACGTATACACTCCCCCGCTAATGTATATCCCTCCTGACTGACTATTAACCTGTCGGTGGATCCGTCGAACCCATTTACGCAGACACTATTGATCCTGGGGATTGGATATTTCAGGAGATCCCCCCTTTTCCCCCCATCCTATCCTATTCTTTTGGCTGTCCCTGTGGGGTTGTGCTTGTGCTTGGCGGGGGCGGATATCGAGGGTGCAATGGATAAAAATTGGGTTGTGGGAGTAGTCCTAATGATCATGCGGTCGGGGAATAGTAGGTGGGAGGCTGCATCGCATGCGCCAACAATCGGGGGATGCAGCATATCTAGGCAACAGGCAGTCGCGCGTGCGTGTGTGTTGGCGACCTGAGGGGACTCCCCCAGCCTCCCAAAAATGTATGTCTGCTGCCCTATGATTGTGTGAAGGAGCACCTTCTCCTTGCCCGATGTCGCAGTGGATACGGGTCGGTCCGGTGCTGAGGGCGTGCTGCTGCCTCACCATGGTGGCGACCATGATGGTGGTCACACTCATCATGGTGTGGCTGGTGCAGATACGCGCCTTTCAGCAACACACACACTCGTCCTTCTAAGCACGTGGGTGGGTCGTAATCCGTGACGTCACACGTACTATCTCCCCGACTGTGTTGTGTGTTGTGTGTGTGGCATATTATTTGCACGGTGCCTGATGCTGGAAGAGGACTGCATGATGGTGGTGGGGATACCATGAGTGAACTTGGTGTTGCAGGATGTGGCAGCAGTGACGGGCTTCCATGGGACAACTGACGATGATGACGGTGACGACGTGGCGGAGGAGGAGAAGGTGGAGGAGCAGGCGCTGTCCATTCAGTGGGTGTTTCTAGTCCCGTGCATAGGGTGGATAGTGATAGTGATAGCCACTACCCAGTTCCTTCCCTCCCCCCTCTCCCACCAGAAAAGGTCGTGTGTGTGGGGGAGAACCGCGCAGCAGCAAGGCGACGCCCCACTTTTGACAGCCAAAAAGAACTGTCCGAAAAACCAAAGAAGCCTGCCAACGAACTCGTCTGGTGCTGTCGTCTCCCCAGCTCCGCACCCAGGACAAAGTCGACAAGTGCCTGTACCCATGTGTACCCACAAAGTGTTCTTCATGAAGGCTTCCAAAGGGTTGGGCTCCTATTGAGAAGACTGCCAGAGTACCTTCCTTTCTTCCGAAGTACACACAACAATGCTTGGACAACCAAGTTCCTCCTCGTGACACTCTCCCACCATGAGTTTCCTTCCTTGTGAACGAATCCTTCCATTGAATTGCACCGTACCTACTACGTGATGATGATAATGATGACGAGTGAACGCAACATGACGGAGCACATAGAGCTAGATAGTTTTCAGCGGCGGAGGAGTCGATACGAAGGTAAGAGACACATTTCCGTCGATTACGCTGCGACACTTCCGGAATACCTCAGGCTCAAGTGATATTGACTCTTTGGCCGCGGGGGAATTTTCTACTCATCCCAGGAATTGGGACAGAATTGCTTCCAAGTTTGCCGGGCGTGACCAAAGTCGAGGCGTTTCACATGTTTTCCTCCGAGTGACGCGAATCGCAATGAGAGGATTTCCGCGATATTAACTCCAGGGATCGGATATGCTTGGGTTTTAAGTAGAGGACAAGCTGATTGCTTATGCGCATAACTGTGCATGTCATTAAGACCTATGTCCTCTTTTATGCGGGGTGAAGCAAGGCCTATAAGGAGGGGGAATTGACATTAAAAGGCCCATTTTTAACTGAGCTAAATTGTCTGATGGAAAAATTATACGCACTTATGAATTACATTCACTGTAACTACCTCGGTCTAGCCTGAAAGTGCTGCGAGTAACCTCATTATTGGGAGTTATCTCAAGTGGTTGCTGCAAACACCATGTAACTGTGTCACTGTACAGCTGCTTTTAATTGCCTTTTGTAACAGTATATGAGAAACATCCGGTATGTGTTGAGTACATTGCCATATCAATGCGCGATGGTATTGTTTTATTTCCATCCTGAAACCAGCCAGCAGCGGTATAGTCTCCTCCATAAATATTTAACTGTCGCACACACGTAGCCGAACAATGACAAGATAAGTGAGTCATTAAAAGTGAACAGTCACACGTCAAAAACCTCCGATACACAATCAGTGTCTTGTTTCTGATAAAAACATATATAGCAAGATACGTGTTCAGACAGGATGTGTAATAATACCCTGAGTCTAAGGAAAGCTTGCCAAGTCCTCCCAAAAAAACAAACATGCACCTGCATATTCACAATACATATTTTTGCATTCCGCTTCAACGAATGCATTGTCCTGCTATCAGCTAACATGCCACACAGGATCTGTGTCGCGGATTTCGAAAACCTATAATCGAACTCGTGCTACAGCCTGAGGGAACCCATTGCCCGGAAATCATGGTCGCGATGGACGAGGTGGGGGGGGTCAAAGGTGAATGATTCTCACGTGGGTATTTTTTTCGGGAACGGCCTGAAAACCGAAGCCCTTTTTTTCAGCCTAATAGCATATTTTAAGCGCGACGAGGGGGGCTTTGTGGTGCAAATGGCCAAAAAGAGGCCTGATGCGGAAGTTGCGCAGTTCGTTTTGAGGGGCAACAGGTGGCGCAAGGCTTCAATGGAAGAGAAGAGCTGGTGGTCTAGTCGGGGATTACCTTGGCCTCATTCCATGTAGGATCATTTTCTCGAGCATATGTCACGACTGCAAGTCTATTGCTACAAATGCTGGATGGGTACATAAGTAATTGAGTTGGGCTGGGGTCGAGTTGCTTGTTTGAATTTGGAATGGCGTCACGTTTTTATTCGGAGGATTTGGGGAGAAAAACGTGGTTATGCAATCAATTTTTAGGGGGGTCTGAAAAGGACTTGAACTGTATGCCCCTTTTGCCATAATCTGGACCTTTTTTGTGTTGACCAAGGACGGAGGCGCCTCGGATTTTAGTTTCTTGTGAGACGTAAACGGCTAAGAAAGCTGTTTTTTTTTTGTAGTCGGAGTAATTGCAGTGGAGTTAAATGTATGCGTGTCAACCTCGGGAACTATAAAAAGGTAGTCCGAAGGGAAATTTTGTTTATGAATGTGGATTTTCATGCCGTTACATTTACATAAGCTACAGGATTAGAATCACGGGCTGGGAGAGCTGGCAGATTACTTGGTGGAAATATAACAGCCATATTGGAGAGTAAATGGCCGTTTTTCGGCTATTACGGTTTTGTGCGGTGTTTATAAAGTTGTGCTGCAATGTTTAAAACTTCTCCCACGACACATGCACGCACACACATGTAGTCAGTTCGCATTAGAATTGGTTTACAGCTGCGGCACGATTGCTTCAGACCTCTCCCAATAGACGTAATCACTATAGGTTAACAGCCATCGTTATGATATATCATGACATTCCATGGAGCTGACAGGATAATACGGAGTTATGCAAGGCAGAGAGAAGGGTGAGAGGACATTCGGAAAGCAATGGATTAATAAAACCGTATGGTGTACTAATAAAGCGGCTCAATTTGATTCGGATACCGGAGCTTAGATCTGCCTTTCAGCTTTTGCCTTGAGAAAGTTATATATAGCTAGAGAAATTAGTTTAACGCAGGTAAATCAGGAATCAAGTCTCACTCTTGGGAATGCATATTTTAATGCAAACACCTTTGATCTATATATGTAAGGCTCGTAACGAGTTTCCAGTGCTAACAATGATGTTAATTTGACTGTACTGTACAGGCCCGTGGGGTCTATCCAGTTTTTCGACTTGATGTAATAAAATTAAGACTAAAATGGTGCTCAATTTGAATGATTCGGAAAACTCGTATGCTGTCATCTATGAATTAAAAGGAACGTGGTAGCCTATGTGAATGAGTGGTCGAAATGCAGAATTTTATTTCGTTATATCCTTCCAGCTCGGCAACCAGAGTTGCACTGGTGCGTGGAGGGTGGCTACATGGTATATTCTCTGGCAGGATAATAATAACTTGCATCACAATAGGACGACTTCATATTGTTCAGGGTTTTATGAACGTTGATTATGCAGTTGCTGGCTGCATTTTTTTTTGATGAAAAAAATAGCTATCCCCCGTAGATGTATGGTGACATTTGACGGATGATTACCATGAAATATTCAATGAACTAGTTTGACGCTTTTTTTCGCTCGCATGTGACGCCGCGCCGGCTTTGCATCAGCACAGAAGGGAACATTGCTATATACCTTGCCACCTCGTGAATAATTGGTACACGGCACTAATCGATGCGCCCTATATTTGTGAAGTGGAGGGGAAATCAAGGACCTTTTCTTCACTTACGAATATTCCTTGACACCCTGTAAGCCAAGCGATGGGCTGTTCGTCATTAATTATAATGATCACTGAATGCAAGCGACTTTGTACTGTACCGTAAGGGGCTGTGAAAGGCAAATTGATTGGTAATATCGTCCTAGTTGCAAACTGCCTTGTTTATGAAGCTCCCCATTGTTGACGCAAGTACAGTCAACAAAGCTTGCCCTTATGAGCTGATATTGGCCCTCAATATTGTCCTTCAATATTGCAAGGTTTAGGGTAATGGTGCTACTTAATGGTAGCATATTTTCAACCATCTGTTGCGCCGTATTTTGATCTCTTGCCGGCATCAGACTGGTTTCTGCAGGACCTGTCTGGGTACATTGTGCCCAAGTGAATTCAGGATATTGGGTATTGGATGTTTTTTTCCCTCCCATTCCCTTAGTGGAAGCGAACAGTTCATAGAACGGACTCCTTATTAATTAGTTCACGACTAATGACATGTTTGTTACGGTTTCTTTTGGCAGAGGAGTGATTGTGCTTCACCTTTTGTACAGTACTTCTCTTTATGAAAGTATAGCTGAAAAGCCTTTACATCTGCGCCTCCCGACCCTTTTCTCTGGCGACCTGAAAGATATTACATTCTCAGCAGCAATGATGCGAGGGAAACAATGTCACGATGATTGCAATCAGAGTCAGCCATATAGAAACTTGCCTTTGGCGTAATATACGTATCTGCTTGATGCTTGAGGAATAATTTTTGTAGCAATTTTCTTACGAGGGGAAACGAATGAGCGAAGATGTGTATGCATTTTTATTTTGCAAATCCAATTTGTTGAAAATGCACTGTAGAGAGGGTTGAATATCACAGTTACTTGTGTGTCAAGATCAGAAATTTCTGCGCCTTCCCCAGCGTAATAAAAGTTGATATATCCATTTAGAGGAAAGCGGTTACCTGAAGTGTAAAGCCACCTGACCTCTCCTATAGATTCCACTGTCCCATCCAATTAGAACTTCTCATCGCGCCAGAGTTACTTTACAGGGCCAACGAGATGGGGGTCATTGGGTGCAAGGTTGGAGAGTGGAAAGGAAAGTTCAGTAGTGCGGCAATGGCTTTATGGGCAGGAAATTGCAGAACTGGTGGATATACTGATGCATCTGCATATGGCCACAGATAGTTGAAAATTGATATAGACGTGTGTACTTTAACTCCTGTATCACAAATCACAATCATTATAGCTCACTTGAGTTGGCAATAAAATAGAATTGGCTATTGATTATTGCTCCGATACACTATATGAATACTGGATTTACTGGCACTCGCCATCCAGAATAATCGAACTACTCAGAGCGCCTGTTGATATTGTCAATAGCGAGATCTGACAAGTGACAAGCCAGTATACAGACACCGCTCCGTTATACTCTAACTATCAGGGATCAAGAACGTGCCCCTTGCTAATAGAGTTGTAGTAAAGATTGTCGCGTGTCAAACTTGAAATTGGATGTTAATAACCTGAACGGAATATTGCACGGCAATACAATTATAAGAAAATACCTTTAGGTATGTTACCTTAATTGTTGTTGTTTAAGTGGGGAACAACCAATTGTTTGCCAGTGCCCTTTGAGAGTGTCCATATATGGACGAGAAGTCGTAAAATAGTAAGGGTTCTTCATACCCTCGCAGTTTTTTGAAATATTGAGGGCGCAATTAAAATTTAGAGTAGCGCCAGCGAGGAATCTCGTGGATTTGTCGCCAGGGTGCACTTAGAAAGTGGGATAAAAACATGATAACCAGCAAGACTTGCACACTTCCGACGTTACAAATATATTGAAGGCAGTCTCTGCGGGACACTTCAAAAAGGCATAACTCAGGGTATAGCTCGTAAGAAGGGCGCCCGTAAAGCAGTTGATTTATATGCACACACACAAAAAGCTGGGACAATCCGAAAAACAATATCCTAGGTAGTGGAACAGTATAAGGGAATAAGGACGCTGACATTACCAAATGTACTGTGTGCCACATACAGTGTAACTGAATATTTCATGAAGTAAGGAGCTTTAACCGCAATGAAACGTGTGTGTTTGCACACGATCCGTGCCTACCGAATATGTTATGCCTACCGGGGCTGCACAGTATTGGTGCGAACACCTGTGGATAGCTTGTTATTCTGGATATTCGATCCCTGCAACGCCCTTAGGACGGTTTTGCGACTGGGAAATGGAGGCCATTTCTTTTTGGGTGGGTTCTACCATATATGCTGGAGGTTGGGGGTTCACTAAATGCACGCACATAAAAGGGCTGAGTCGATTTGCCGTGCAGAATCGCAATTGCCGAAAGCTTTTCATTTAACACGCCCGTGAGATATAGCTTTTGATTGCGGCCACGCTGCCTTCTCTACATTAAATGACTGGACGAAGCTCATTCAACTAATGAAGCTGACAGTCAGCTGATTAATATCGTATCAGTTGGCAGAATTGATGGCGTGAGTGACGTCAATACGAACCGAATGAGTGTATTATGGGAAAATTCAATCTCCTAGCGGAATTACTGGAAAATATACCAGTCTCGAATGGAGAATTAATTTTCTCTCTGTGAAGACTTTGCAAGAGCTGATGGGAACCCTTTCTAGCGCATTTAAAAATAACTAAGTCATATGATTGATAAGTGAAAGCGTGTAATTACGGACTGCTATGTTTCTGCACGGGCGTACCCATTTGGCACAATGTGAAAATAAAAATGAATCGTTTCACACATTTCGTACTGGACTAGGTGGATTTGAGTGAGTGACGTTCACTACATCTGTTTAATTAAAACTAGGGAACAAATGCAATTTGCAACGGAGAAGAAGAGATGTCGTGGTTTAGGATGTCAATTTGCACAAGGGGTTATTTCCCAAGTGACCACTTCATTGAACACGCAGAAACAGGAAGCCGAGATCATACTTGTGCAAGGAAACTCCAATCACATCCGGATTTCATGCAGCTATTTCATGTCCAGCAACTCCCTATGGGAAACTCTTATCACCACGATTGAAAGCCCAGCAGATTTCATAATAACTCAATCTCTCACAATGTCCAATGTGTGTCTTAATTTCGATAAAGTGATTAAATCACCTGTTCACTTCTGTAAATGATGATTCATTATTTCATTGAAACTAAGAACAGATAATGCGAGTAATAGAGCTATTTTGCGATATTCTGTAGCTGAGCGTGATCTTTGCATAACTATTTAATTATGTATAATAGACGCGATTGTGAATTCACAGACACGCTAGCCTGTTACATGTTCTCTTTATACTTAAAGACCAATCTAGGCTCCTCTTTTTACTACTAACCAATCAGCACTGGCATCAAATCATCCCACACCTATCATATAGCTCACTGTCCCCTTTTACACCCACCTCATACGTCTTTCATTCCCCACCAATCAACTCTCCCGTTTATCCCTCCAAACCAATCAACACTCCCGTTTATTCCCTCCAACCAATCAATTCTGGCTCCTCTCTTCCTCCACATGCCTCAGGGGTTATGCCACGGCATTTGAAGCCTGGGGTGCCTTGAACATTTTCATCCCGAGGGACAGCCAGCTCAAATGTCCAGTGAATATGCGGTCCAGAGTCGGAATGAGGTATATGTAGGGAGGACAATGATGAGGGCGCCTGGTCGTCGGGCTAAGAGATGCTGTCTGGTATTGATCCCAAGTGAGGCGGCAGCAGACGAAGGATCGATGGCGCCAGTGCCTCCTGGGCGCCCCATGTTGGTCTCCCCGTGCCTGCTGCATGACCAGCCGATACACACACTACAACGAAGCTACAAGTAGGAAATTGAACATGCAACCAACCCCCCCTTGCGCTATAAAACTCTGGGACGTGTACACCAGCCATCGCATCGGTCCGGTTTTGATTCATTTACGAGTCCATTCATTTCCCCATGTCGTGACTCCTGGTATTCCAGCCGGTTGTCCCGGCTGACCCCTCTTTTCAACGAGGTCTCTTTCATGTGCAAATGCAAAGTGGTCATTACGGACTCTGTGTATATTCCCAGGAGGCCTGTTGAGACGGGTGGATTTTGCAGTAAAAGTGTGCGTTTTATGCATATTTGGGTTATTATGTGGAGGTGGGATGAAACGGGGGAATGCAGGGTGATGATGCGAGAGATGAATAGCTAGAGCGGATTTGCACGATAAATGAACTGTTGAGCGACAAAGTGAGTTATCTATTTGCGTGCGCTGAGAGGGAGGCAGCTAACTGCCGACAGGTGTAGTTACTGTGATATGGGAAGAGCTTGGTCTATTATTTTGACTGAACCATTTGTCGAATCTGAATGCAAAATTGCTTAATTCCTCAAAAATTAAACGTTTGCACTGGACAAGTTTCCACTGTATGGCCAGCTGGTAAACACATCCGAATGCCATCTTTGTGTAGTTGTTGAAACCACGTAAATGTAATTAACATGTAGCGTTACAAGGTTGGGATTAAATATGTAACTAGAGGGCCTAGCAGTATAGCTGTGATGCATACATGCATACGTTAGTAGGGGGAATGAAAGCTGACGTGACAAACATGAAAAGGAAGTAGGAAAACAGGTTATTGACACAATCCAATAAGGCAACAATTTTTTATATGCAGGTATAGAGAGGTAGGGTATCGTGACACCTGGCGCAATTGTTGGGAACTAGTTGGCTTGAGTCCCATGGTGGTCAATACCGTGCCGGTAGATATGCAGAATTTTCGCAGTCCACGCGACCATTCTAGGGTGAGGGCGTACTTGAACTTCCTAACGAGGGAATTGAAGACCCATCATTGACTAGTGCACTTATGGAGAAAACATTTCCTGGTTAAGTGATTAATTAAACATTAGCTAGCAATTGAAGGGTTTTGTGCAGTGAGGTGGTAAACATCCTAATGGATCATTGAATCTTAAACATATTTTTAATTGAGCGCTTTAGTGCATTTCACGAATTGCTGAGGAAGATATACCGAAGAAAGATGCCAACTTTTAACATCTCTTTGATTTAGGGAATGTTTTCAGATTCAATTATGATGAATAATATATACCACACAGTGGGGCACTGAAATATTGTCGTCTTAATAAACCGCATATCTGCAAAGGCACCTATGTTGTACAGTGCTGGCCATATATGGAGGCAACGACTAGCGACATTTTTCCGAAGCGGCAGAAGAAGGAATCTTGCTCGCCCGACTTGTAGCATGCTTATCTTCGATTCCTTCTTCTGCCGCTTCGGAAAAATGTCGCTGGCCGTTGCTTCGATATATGGCCTGTAATTGTCTGTGTTCTCACAAACACAGTTACTGCATTATTCATGTTTAATAGACTGTTGTGCGAGTAGAATATTCTTGCAGTTGTGCCAACAGGGCTGCGCAGAAATACAGTACAGCATAATTATATATAAACTTACGTGTCGGAAGTTAGTGATCCATCCTATATCGCTGAAAGTGATGAGTTAGTCGGCTTTTGAAGTAAGGTTATTGCGTCTTTGCTTAATTTGAGTAGTACCTGAAAAAGTCATTTTTTGCATCATTTTGCAATCTTTAAAAATATATGCTATACGCATGTAGATTGTAGAAGACCATCTAATGGCGGATTACATGCAATTATCAGCGTGGAGATTGGAGCAAAAACATTCCAAAAGTTCAATGTAAAAAGTTACCCATTGATCTCATAATTGTTGATGATTTTAAGGTTCATATTTCTGGAATATGATACACTTGCCCTCCAGTTCCTTCACATACCTGTAAGATGTACTACAGCGCTCAAAAAGATGGAGACGATTTTGCATTGAAACCAAATACCAAATCGTCTCCATCTTTTAGAGCGATAAGTTGAGCGACTTCTTTTTCTTTTTCTTTGCGGAGAGAGTGATGACACTATAAGATTTGTAAGAATTTTTCAGCGTCATATTGGGAGCTGTGCCCTCTAGTTCATATTGATAAGCATTTTCGCTTATATTTGCATAGCTTTAGTGCGCTTCTTCCTTATTTCCTTCAATTAACAGAGAAGAACTTTCATTCCAAAGTTACCAAAAGTCAATAACTTATACATGGCCTACATTTCCAAGAGAAAAAAACGGGCCGATTTTGAGAGAAGTTCTGCACTTCAGTTACGAATCATCGTACCGTATACAAATCTTCAACAGCGCATGAACATTACCTACTAGAATTGCATATTATCGAACCGAGTTTTGGGGATAGCGCTAGATTCCTCTCTGCGTTATCTTAAATCCATTCAATTAAACTACAGAAGACATTACTGAGGTCAGGCACTTGTGAAAACTTTGCCACCAACGGTCCTGCACCTGCTGCGGTATGGGAAGATGATTTACGGGAGAGTTCCAGCAACGTTTCTCCGACACAATTGGCGAAGGTGGCTAAAATGTACCCCAGGCGGCAGGTAGTGTGTTCAGACACACTCGCAGTTTTTATGACTTCGAGCTGCCTTTGGAGACCCTTCGTATTAGAGTAAGTTTGGAGGCATGGGAGGATAGCGTCGAGGAAATTTGTCGCTGCTTATATCTGAAGCTATTGGACGTTTCATTAAGCAGAGTAGGTTCAAGTGGAGACTGGAGATTGGGAGCGAAAGGCGTAGGAGGAAGGCTAAAAGCAAGCTTAGTTTATCCTGGAATTGGACGCAAGCGATACTCCTTTCTGGCGCTATGGAGTGTATAAGGAGCAGGGGTATACCATGGCTTCTGCAGGTTCCTTATCCAGTTCTCCTAGGAAATTGCTTGGGAAATTGAGCAGAGGTAAACATGCACGAAGGGTGGAATATTGTTGATTTACGCCTTTTTTTTCTCCAGCTTGAAGCCGGAACTGGTTGATTGGATTTGCACTGTTGGCACAGGTCTGAAGGCCACCAGTACAATAGTCACTTGGACAGAAATTAGTCCGAGTATTTTGCTGCCCATTTGCCCTAGAAAAGCTGCGGCACGGGGTTAATGATGTCAACTGATGGCGCCCATATTTACCAACCTGTTGGATCGATATGCAGAAGCCTATACTGTACATTTCAGGGTGCTTATGCAGGTCACTATGGACATCAGCCATTAATAAGTCATTAAAAAAGACGCATTGACACTATATAATGGGACTGACACATGATATCGTCATATCTAATAGTAAAAGAAGAGTTAAGGGACACGCAAAATATTAGCGTTTGCGCCTGCGCGTGTGTGACATTGTCATGAGGACTCGTGCTATGTGAGGTATAATCAATCTGGGGTTCTTTGTTGCATTGAAAGAAAGGAGGGCTGAAGAGGGAGGAATGATTCAGTATCCCAACATAATTAAATTTGCTGTGGGTCCCTGGGCACTTGGTTGGTGATGAGCTAATGGAGCGTGAGATTCGCTTTACGGATGGACGCTGATATGTACCTGAGAGTCTGTCTAGTTACACTCGCAGGAGGATTGTTCTCTGTGACAGAGAATGGTTGATTCACACAGGGGTACATTATTACCTCTAAATGATGATACTGCACGCCAACGATAAGTACGATTTTGTTTGGTTTATGCCCGTAAAATCTTCTGCATTTTAAAATCAATGGGACCCGACGCGATATACTCATTAATTTAATTCAGGTACAAAATTAAAAATTGGATGTAGCGTTTACAGCTGACATTATTCACGTAACTAAGACAAATGAACCTGTCAGTCGATTCCTAGTGGACGGGTTGCTGGACAATCAATACGAGATAAAAGAATGAATGCAACATTTTCACGTGGCACTTGAATGTATGAACTCTAGAGTTCATTTTTCATACGATAAAAAAGTGACGTTTGTACTGTACAATATTGGTACAGACCTACACGACGGCCACGAATATACGACAGGTCAGTTATTCACCATGGAAATGACCGATGGACAGGGACACGGTAGCAGACAATTACCTACGAACAACATGTAGGCCTATGTCTGAGAATGTGGCCATGTGGGGGAACATTATTTTCCGAGATATCACAATGCTGTACATCTCGACATGCAGGTTTTACTTGGGAATGACTTATTCTAGGGCTGAGGTTCAACATGCTGCTAAACGATAATCTTCTGCAGAAGGTGGCTGTGTCTCCTAATAATATTGAATTCGACATATCTGTTTTGATGTTAATTTTTACAAAGCTAGTCAAATCGTGTGAAATAATTATAATTTGATGCCATCCCCTCAGGTCATTATGCAGTATTATTCCTATAATATTACTATAATACCTGATTGTACACATATACACAAAAGCACAGTTAAACACGTCAAATGAGTGTTACCACTAATCGAATAAATTCTCACGATCAAGTATTGTTACACCGACTTGTTCGCGACATTTGAAAGGCATTTTTTCATTTGGTTTTCAATGGATCAAGCTAAGTACAGTACTAATGCTGCAGCTAATTAAGAGCAAGGGAATTTAATTTTAGCAGAGCAATGACGAATCAGGGAAGAAAAGATGATAGCATACCTACTTTATGACTAACACCCTATCTAATCTGAATAATGATTTTATATGGTTGCACCACTGAAGATAAGCTGATAGCGGAAGGTTTATATATTTGGAATTTACTGTTTCCAAAAAATAAAATGACACTAACAAGGATAAATCCTGCTTTCATTGTCTACCAGTCTAGTGTTGATACCGGTTGAAACTGGGTACAAGAGTGTGATAACATACTGTAACATTATTCACGATATGCGGATATGGCCATGATCAGTGATAATGAACCTGTAAATTATGTGGATTTACGGTGGTAAATTACATGTTTGTATTACAGTTTGAGGTCAGTACATCAGTCCAGAAGTGTTTGGAGATGATAATGAGAAACCCTGACACACCCTGATCACACAGCAAAGTTTATTTATGATACTCCAAATGAAGTGAACTGCTAAGGATTCGGAGTCTCTATTCACTGAAACCCTAATTTTTTGACAGACACTGTAGTCCACTTCCTAGTGTGACTGCTGTAGTAATCATTCTCGGGAGCCCTAATGCATCCTCATGGTAAATGATAACACGTAATCGCGGACATCGTTATCCGGTGTACTCTTGAAAATGGAGTGGTTAACCACTCTTGAATTGTAGTGGCTCCTAAAAGGGGCATGCTTTCGAAAACGGCGGTGCTTGTATGCACTGTAACCGAATAACTGGGCAAACTCCCGATCAAAACGAGTTCGTGTACGGTATAGACATAATTATGTCTATCGTACACGAACTCGTACACGAACCTCTTATGGCCCCCTCAAAAATATTAACAGTATATACTGTTAATGTTTTCATTTCACTTCAAAGAACGCCCCACCTACTATCTATAGTTCATGGCTTCATGGTATGTGGTCTACAGGGTGTGGTCTGGTATTACCAGACAGTTGCATGTAAATTAAATTGATCCCTCACGTTCAGAGAATTGTACGTTACAATTGGAAATAGGGAAGAAAACCATTGATGCAGTTTCGGCAATGTTTCAGCCAGGGTAGTTTGAGTTAAGTGATTTGTAGTTGGAACAAAAGAACATACATCATGACACTTATTGCTAGAATAACGAGTCGAGTTGGCTAGTTTGTCCATGCCCTGCTGTTTTGCACTCGTCAGTGCAAGAACAAAATTTTGACTTAAGAGATTGCCAGTAATTGTCAGTGTGTATAGGATCAAGTACCGGCCTACTTGTCAAGACCAACACGTTTATTAGTACGCGTAGTTGCTCAAAAGCTGTTTCTGGAAGTAAGAGTTGACGCCAATGTACCTGCCGAAAGCTTAGATCAGTTTTATGTCAAAAATTGAATATGCAGTACTTCATAATGTTTGCTTGTGCCAATTTACGCGAGAACTCGATACATAACAGCTTGTCGAGAAATGTGACAGGGTTCATTGCGATCGACATCTTCATTCGCCATCAAGAAATTCGGTCATGTGCAAATAAATTTATTATACCTAGCACCTAGTGATGATTGAAAAGGTCGATATATGTTGCTTTATGTCCAGAGGTCACCTCAGCTTATTTTTGACGATCGATCAGGCCAGCTTACAGCGTGGTGTAAATGCTTGCACGCTTGACATTTATGAAGCCAAGCCAAGTTCAACAAGATTACTATCTACTTCCACTTTCGAGCAATTTACGCAGCTTAGGCTATGAGTTTGTGCCTTTGGATTTGATCAGTAGTCTATATTTTTATGCGGAAGACGGGAGAAGAGATAAGCTATGCGAACTGTACTTTGCCTCTGCGTAGCATTATATTTATTATAAATAAGGAAAAGTACATAGCATATTGTACATTATTTATATGGCTAGTTTGATCAATTAATACTATAGTTGTAATTGGACTCTTACAGACAACTTTCAAGTGGGTTGTTTGCATCACACACTCTGTTTGCAGTTATCTCATGTCTTATTCTGAAATTAAGACTATGTTACATCAGCGGTGGTAATGAAATGGTGTGACATCGAAATAATATCTTTTCATTATACGTACTACCAACAAATGCAGCAACCACTGAAATCGCAGATTTGAAGAAATGCATAATGTAAACCCTTCTTTTACACTCTTTATTCCTGAGCTCAGTTGTGTAACACCTTATTGATTTTGCGAAGTAATGGGAGCGGTGAGATCAAAATCTTAATTTATGGACGAAGCAAATTGATTCGCCACTGGGGCTTAGCCATTCAATTCCAGATTATACTACTTTAAAAGAAAAATTATGCACATTGTATGTAAGTTGCTCTAGTTGCGTGACTGGGCTTCTCAGAAGAATGAGCTTGGAATGAAAATTTCATGATGTCTGTCTTACGTGAATGTGCTGAGGCTGTCGCTTTGGGATTCATGGGACATTTGGGAGATGTTATCTCCGCCCTTTCAAATCTATTTCCAACTGTTCTCTACGGTGTCCTTTTCCTTGGCATTGGACATCATGTAAGAGTAATGTTTTCTCCAGGGCTTTCATGTCTGATGAAACATAAAAGCATACATATTGGGCATGCTACGCAACAGGCTCATTTTATGTTAGAGCATTTTGTCTGCTGTGCTAAACCGGGGTACTGTAAAAAATTAGACCACTGTGAACTTAGTATTATCCATAACGCAAACAGCGTATGCTCAATTTCCTGCGTACACCAAGTGGGATGCTTATTGGCAAAAAATGCGTGCAGGGCGAAGGAAAGGATATGAATAATTTTTCAGCATCAATTTTGTAGATCAAAGTGCATTAATATTTTCTGATCGTTGACCGAAATAGCTGGCTGTACATTGACGTTAATGACGTAATGTACAGCATTTGACAACAACAGCAACAGTTTAACGAATTAGTATTTCTGACGCAATGCTCGAGGCACACTGGTCCACCTTTCCAGACATGACTTGTTTTAGTGTTTAAAAAAAGTTCATATGGCACAGTGGTAAATTAAACATCAAATAGGGCCTTCATTCAGTTATTTGTTTTAATTGAAAATTCCAAGATATGAACTGGTATTTAAAAATGCTAATGTGCAAAATTGGACCGCTTCGGTCCCGTCTGCCTGACATTTTTGAAGAGCAATGAGTCTCCACCAGTTGCGGAAATTGAGACCATTAAATGTTCAAATACTCTCTCTGTAGTAGTTTGATCACGCTGTCACAGCTGATCCGCCAACTTCCGCAACACTGCTCCACTATATTTGACTCCCGTGTGTAATGCCAATTATCCCACCATGAACAAGAGCAGACTATGCATAACGACATCGCCCATTCCGCATCACATGTGTCCGCATAATTGATGGCCCCAAATTTATACGACACCCGATTCTGTGCACATTTACTGTGTTCACACAAAGAGTCTGACCTACCCGAGTGACGCATGTACTTTCGTTAACACGTACCAGTATCATGCAGTGTAGGCGCCGACTTTGACCTTGCAGGCATAATTTATGAGCCTCCCAATCGACAATATTTCTCACGCACTTCTGCCCCAAAACCGGACATTCAGTTTGTAATAGTCCGAGACGCGAGACAGGTCGCTCGGTGCGATTCCGTTTAAAAAAGGGTACCGATTTGCCATGCCGTCCGTAAATCCTGTGGGTGAAACTTTAATGAGTGTCCATCGACTAACCTGGAGTTTGCCTATAAAATAAAAAGCAGGGTGGGCGGGCAGTTCGTTGTCTGCGTTGGAAATCTCACGGTTGGAGGGTGGTCGTGCTGGGTAGGGGGTCTTAGTATGCGTGTGCCGCCTTGACCGTATCGGCAGTCTGGACGGGGGTTTCGGATTGTGCAGGTGACCATGGCCTCCACATCGTCCTCATCATCTTCCACATCTAGCGCCATGGATCGCCTTTTGTCCGCGGTGACTCCGGGGATCTTCATGACCCATCAGAGACATAGGCTTAGGACGTACACGCCGTATGTGTCGTTCCCGAGGTTCAACAATGTGCATATGCCGTCCATTGTGGCTGGGACGCCCAACAGGCCGAATGGGTACAAAGTGCGGGAGGGATGGCCTGAAAAGAGCGCCAGGAGTCCGAGTGAGTAATTGCACGGTGAATTTTGAGCGGCACACCGTGGCACGTGCGGTGACATCCATTGCGCACATGTTAATCCGGCGATTTTGGAAGTTCATTTGCAAATTGAGTCTATAGTGAAATTGTCAGAGGTGTTATTGTCCATAAATATTCTTTCACAGGCTCTGCGGCACATTCTGCACTGACGTTACATGTTTGATACGTATGACGCAGGCAGTTGCACTTCCAGAGTACACGAGAGAGCAGGTGCCTGCAATAAAACATGGCGTACTGTACCTGGTTTTGAAGCGATCCTACGTGGGCTACTTCTGAATGAGGATATTCGAAATATGAGGGTATTAGGTAACCGCATCTGTTGCGGTGTCCTTTGTGTGAGTGGTCTATTGCATGAAACCATTTTACGAAAGGAGCTTTGATCTACATCATCTACATCATCATCAATTTTGGTGCAGTATTAAATCTGCATAGGAATTTTAGAACCTGCAAGTATGCACTTGAATCAAATGCAAAATCGTATATATCTATGTTTTTGAGCGATATAGTACATATTTATTGCGGAGCTATGGGATTCAAAAGCTTTGCCAATTGATTTGGAATTAGCTCACAGTCAGAAATAGTTCGCTTTTTGTGTTGGAACAGAACGTGCCCAGGTAGCGTACGTATATCTATAGTCTGAGGCAGTCGATTGGTATAAAGAGAAACAAAAGACTCCTGGGACAATTGTTTGGCTGTCAATTGCATGCGTGGATTGGGTGCTGTAATTCGAACAGCGGAAAAAAGAAATCGTTAGTGGGAGCCAGGGAGTGCCAACACAATTACGCCGCAGGTGGGAACTAATTAAAAAAATTAAAGGGGTTCCCCGTTGATTTTAAAGCAATTGCCTGCGCCATTTAATTCACTGACATGGACACGAAGTTACTCGTTGACTCCTGTCATTTGCACGCACTCTAACTTGCGATAATTTTGGTCCTCATTGCCAATAGACCTCTGACACGATTTAGCACAGTTACGCAGATATGTATGGACTGCCAATTACTGACAACAAAGAATTTATGCTGAGAACGATTGCAGTGCAGTTCGATTTCTGGCGGAAAATATATAGGAAGCGGGGTATGGCAGCTTCCATAGGACCTTCTGTTATGAGGGTGTGTATATGCCAGTCAAATGCCATTCCAAGAAGTGCAAGGGAACATGTCAGGGCGGGACCCACATGTGCCCTGACATTTAGCCAGTAATTGACTTCGCTTTTATTCCGAGCCAGTCAGGCGAGGATTTGAATGGCGCCCTGGCTTACTTCCTATCTCTTTTTTGTTGTTGTTGTTAAATCCTTTGGTTCAACCCGCCCCCGTGCTGTTCAGAAGATGGGCACAAAAGCCCCAATTGACCTCCAGAAGCAATTATTTGAGATCGATATGACAATGGCGTTATTGGGACGGAAGTAAACACGGCTTTTAATTTCCTCCGCCAATTTATTGGTCTTCTCTGGGGGGGTTAATTCGTAGTGTCAACTCAATGAAAGGATGCCGTCCATTTCGCATTGTTTAGGGACTCGTTTTGGTAGCTTGCTATTTTGAGTCATTAAGGACCTGGTTTCTTCAGGGATAGCAAGTAATTTGCTGTTCGTAAAATCTTCATTAAGCTATGTGCACCGGCCGTTTTTTTTTTT